>WNWK01008649.1:0-82877 GCA_009830355.1 Cherax destructor
GAGAGTTATTAAATGGAGAGTTAGAGGTATCGGGAAGATGGAGGGAATATTTTGAGGAGTTGTTAAATGTTGATGAAGACAGGAAGCTGTGATTTCGTGTATAGGGCAAGGAGGAATAACATCTTGTAGGAGTGTGGAAGAGCCAGTTGTGAGTCTGGGGAAAGTTCGTAAGGCAGTGGGTAGAATGAAAGGGGGTAAGGCAGCTGGGATTGATGGGATAAAGAAATATGAAAAACAGGTGGGGGTATAGTTTTGGAGTGGTTGGTGCTATTATTTAATAAATGTATGGAAGAGGGTAAGGTACCTAGGGATTGGCAGAGAGCGTGTATTGTTCCTTTGTATAAAGGCAAAGGGGACAAAAGAGAGTGCAAAAATTATAGGGGAATAAGTCTGTTGAGTGTACCTGGTAAAGTGTATGGTAGAGTTATTCTTGAAAGAATTAAGAGTAAGACAGAAAGCAGGATAGCAGATGAACAAGGGGGCTTTAGGAAAGGTAGGGGGTGTGTAGACAAAGTATTTATAGTGAAACATATAGGTGAACAGTATTTGGATAAGGGTAAAGAGGTTTTTGTGGCATTTATGGATTTGGAAAGGGCGTATGATAGGGTGGATAGGGGGGGCAATGTGACAGATGTTGCAGGTGTATGGAATAGGAGGTAGGTTACTGAAATCAGTGAAGAGTTTTTATGAGGATAGTGAGGCTCAGGTTAGAGTGTGTAGGAGGGAAGGGGACTATTTCCCAGCAAATGTGGGCCTTAGACAATGATGTGTGATGTCACCGTGGTTGTTCAATATATTTATAGATGGGGTTGTAAGAGAAATGAATGCGAGGGTCTTGGCAAGAGGTGTGGGGTTAAAAGATAAAGAATCAAATACAAAGTGGGAGTTGTCACAGTTGCTTTTTGCTGATGACACTGTGCTTTTGGGAAATTCTGAAGAAAAGTTGCAGAGGTTGGTGGATGAATTTGGTAGGGTGTGTAAAAGAAGAAAATTGAAATTGAATATAGGAAAGAGTAAGGTGATGAGGATAACAAAAAGATTAGGTGACGAAAGATTGGTGAATGTATTTAGATATTTGGAAGTTGACATGTCAGCAGATGGGTCTATGAAGCATGAGGTGAATCATAGAATTGATGAGGGGAAAAGGGTGAGTGGAGCACTTCGGAGTCTGTGGAGACAAAGAACTTTGTCCATGGAAGTAAAGAGGGGAATGTATGAGAGTATAGTTATACCAACACTTTTATATGGGTGTGAAGCATGGGTGATGAATGTTGCAACGAGGAGAAGGCTGGAGGCAGTGGAGATGTCATGTCTGAGGTCAATGTGTGGTGTGAATATAATGCAGAGAATTCGTAGTTTGGAAATTAGGAAGAGGTGCGGGATTACCAAAACTATTATCCAGAGAGCTGAGGAGGGGTTGTTGAGGTGGTTCGGACATGTAGAGAGAATGGAACGAGACAGAATGACTACGAGAGTGTATAAATCTGTAATGGAGGGAAGGCGGGGTAGGGGTCGGCCTAGGAAAGGCTGGAGGGAGAGGGTAAAGGAGGTTTTGTGTGCGAGGGGCTTGGACTTACAGCAATCATGTGTGAGCGTATTTGATAGGAGTGAATGGAGACAAATGGTTTTTAATACTTGACGTGCTGTTGGAGTATGAGCAAAGTAACATTTATGAAGGGATTCAGGGAAACCGGCAGGCCGGACTTGAGTCCTGGAGATGGGAAGTACAGTGTCTGCACTCTGAAGGAGGGGTGTTAATGTTGCAGTTTTATAACTGTAGAGTAAAGCACCCCTCTGGCAAGACAGTAATGGAGTGAATGATGATGAAAGTTTTTCTTTTTCGGGCCCCCCTGCATTGGCTGGAATCGGCCGATGTGTTAATATATATATATATATATATATATATATATATATATATATATATATATATATATATATATATATATATATATATGTTCGATTAGGTAAAACTGGTCAATTAGCAATAACTCATTTAAAATTAAGTCCTTTCTAAAATTTTCTATTATACGTTTAAAGATATATTTTTTTCATTTATGTTAATGTAAGAATTTATAATTTTGTACCAAGAGAAACTTTGAAAACCTACCTAACCTTATTACAACAAGCGCAATTTAATTTAGCCTAACCCAACTAAATATATTTTAGATACGTTAACATTAATTTAATAAAAAACAAATACAATGAAATATATTTTTTTCATTATGTTCAGAATGATTTTGGCGAAATTATTGCATACACAAATTTTGACTTGTCTTATATGGCAAGGTGAGCGTTGGTATTTAAGCCAAAATCGCAAGTTTTACCTAATCGGCACTACATATATATATATATATATATATATATATATATATATATATATATATATATATATATATATATATATATATATATATATATATATATATATATATATATATATATATATATATATATATATATATATATATATATATATATATATATTTATATATATATATATATATATAATATATATATATATATATATATATATATATATATATATATATATATATATATATATATATATATATATATATATATGATGGGGTCCACCTCTGGTACAAATTGTGGGACCCATAACCTCGGAAAAGTGGATAAAAAGGCTTCAAGGAAGAATATTAGGATTTCTTCCTGAAGCCATTGGAATATTCCACTTCTCATACCACCCCATCTTTTCAATCATTTTTTTTTATCAATAGGTATATTTTATTACATAATATGGTTCAAAAGATATAAGAGTTATTGCGAGAGATACATGTCCAGTACACACTGTTACATGCCTGTCACTGATTATAATGCGAAAATCTCATCCAGCTCCTCCGAGCTGGGGCGCGTGCCCAAAATACAGCATGCATTACCTCTCTGAACAGCAGCGCTGAGTCGCTGGAACAGAAAACTAGCTGCCCTGGGATCCCTAGTTACCCTGTTGAGTCTTTTGCCCAGCTCCTTGAGGAACTTAGATGCAGTCTTTCTCCATGAGCCAAGGGTCTCTGAGCCTATGGCAACAAACATATAATGATGGGCAACTTCTCCATATTTTCTAGACTTGTGGGACTCCCTGAAGATGGCAGCTGCCCCTCCTTCCTCCCTGGTGTATTGGAGATAGGTATCAACCAAGGATCATGTGACCACATGTCTGTCTTTACGACACTGAGGATTCCAACAGAACGAGTTGAAAAATCTGCAAGCACAACCTAGCTGTTGGAAAGAGAAAACTGGCCTGCTCTTTTATCCGAGTTTGTCATCTCCGATTAAAATGCTCTTCTCCCAGGTGATGACGACAAGTGAATGTCTTTCCTGAACACATACTTAACTTCCAACAAAAACACATTCGTCACCGGCAGCATGTGACGACGCCTTCAGATAAGCCTTGGTTCTGCTTTCGTTGTCGAGAAGCTGCTGCTGCTGCTAAGTACAAGGCTTGGAGAAGGAATAAGAGGTATCCCATTATCTATAACAGGAACATTCACAGTGAAACATGTTGCCAGATGGAAGAAATTCAAAAGTGGCACAAAAAGAAAGCTGGCGTCAGGTAGAGTCTCTCCAAAACCAAATGGCCCATGGTCAACGACTGTCAAGATTATTCATCTAATGAAATTATTCCACCTCTAAATCGGCAGGATGGAACCACCTCTACTAGCAGTCAAGAGAAAGCTGACCTCTATGCCGAACACTTTGCTGCCAAGATGTAAGTTCTTGATCCAACAAGAGAACTTCCTTGGCTATGTGCATGAATTGTGTCAAAGTTGTCAATGGAGACAATAACGCAGGATGGAGTGTATCTCCTTAAATCCCTGGAACAAGAAAAGGCTGTGGGCACAGATTAGTTCAGCCTAAGATTGCTGAGTAGATGTGCAGACCAGCTAGCTTCACCTCCAACTAGCATCTATCAACACTGCCTAGCAATGTGTAAATGGCCTTCTCTGTGGAAAGAGGCAAATGTAGTCCTGTTCACAAAAAGAAGAGTAGAGTGGAAATCGGCAACTACAGACCAGTGTCACTCATTTCAATCTCTGGGAAAATTATCGAGACAATAATCTCACGGTAGATGACAATGTCTAAGAGTAATTCTCAGTGGGAAAGAGTCAACATGACACTCTATTGATGAAAGTGTTCTACAGAGAAATGTGCTTGGGAAAATTGTTATTGAATGTCAACTGTAATGGCCTTCTTCAATTCATCCCAGAATACCAAACATATGCAGACGACTGTACTCTGACATCTACTTTTCCAAGAGAGGAAACCCCAACTGCTCCAAGTTACATCAGTCACCAGTTTACAGCTCTATCAGCCTTTGAAAAACGATGGTAGGTCACATTTGCTCCTGAAAAAAAAACACAAATTATGATGGTTTCTAGGCACCATAATGGTAATGCTGGGGCATTGGTAAGGATGAATGGCAGTGTTGGTACCCGGGGATGAGGCTGATATCCTTGAGGTGAAATCAGACTCCAAACTGACTATGAAGAACCACGTTGTAAATCTTGAAAATAAAGCGGCCACGACGTATCTTCCATCTGCTCGACAGTAGAAGTTCAAAGATTCTGTATAAGTATGAACACACCTTGAATATGATCTATTTTCTTGGATTATCCTCCCCTCATCTCATCTGCGATTTTGTGACAGAATAGAGAACAAAGCAAGGCGACTCATCTCTCACCTGAACCCAACCTGAACAGATATCATTTCAGCAGAGCCTTCAATACAAGAGGGATGTGGATAGCTATCACTAGAACCATTCCAAGGACAGCGAGAATTAAGCTTCTACACAACAAGACGGGCAGCAAGTAGCAACTACACTCTGACTGCAGCCCTCTCTTGAACATCATTTCATCTGTGATTATTTATTCCTTGGATGACTCGTGTCTAGAACATGTTCGTACAGCATAAAGACATCAACGAAATAATGTCAGTTGACCAAATGGAATCGTTAGCTAAGAGATGGCTTCAAGTTCATCCTGTTCCATATTTGTATATTGTTTAGCAATAAAATTGCTTTCAAATGAGCGACATAGGTAACAGCTCTTAGCATGATTTATAGGAACTTTAAACCTAACCCTCTAAATCCCTGTGTAAAAAAGAGAAAGCAAAAGCGAGAGAGAGAGAGAGAGGAGGAGGAGGGCAACAGCAGTAGCAACAAAACCTGCAAATACTACAAAATTTTATTCTACTTCTTATGAAAAAACAATCCAAGAAGATTAAAATGGTGTTCAAATGTAATTCAAATTTGGCGAAGAGCCTAAACGAGGTTGTAACCTTACTGGCTTGTGCAGCCGGCAGCGCCAGTCCGCAACTTTATTATCTGGAAAATGCCAGAGTTAGCCGAAGGTTCACTGCTCAGTTGATTTGCTTGGGGAGAATTTCCCGGTGTATTTCCGCAGTGAGGGAATTGTGGAGCGGAGAAGAGGGCTTGAGTGCTCCAGTACCTGCTACCATGGATTGTTGTGAGGACTGAATGTACTCACCAAATTGTGGTTGCAGGGATTGATTCATAGCTCTTGGCCTCGTGTCTTCACTGGTCGCTACTAGGTCCACTTTTTCCCTGCTCCATGACCTTTATCATAATTCTTCTTAAAGCTATGTACGGATCCTGCCTCCACTACATTACTTTCCAGAGTGTTCCACTTTTCTGACAACTCTGTGACCGAAGAAATACTTCCTAACATCCCTGTGATGCATCTGAATCTTCAGCATTCAATTGTGACCCTTTCTCCCTGTGTCCCTTCTCTGGAACATCCTGTCTCTGTCCACCTTTTAAATTCCTCTCAGTATTTATGTGTCGTTAACATGTCCTCCGTATTCCTTCTGTCCTCCAGTGTCGTCAGGTAGATTTACCTTAACCTCTCCTCGTAGGCCATACCCCTTAGCTCCGGGACTAGTCTTGTTGCAAACTCTAGCACTAATTTCTTGACGTGCTTGACATGGTGTGAGTTCCAAACAGGTGCTGCATACTTCAAAATGGGCCTGACATACGATTCCTTACTGAGGTGTCTAAAATATATTCTATGGTTTGCCAGGCGCCCATGTGCTGCAGCAGTTACTTGACTGATGTGCACCTCTTCAGATGTGCTCCGTATTATACTCACTCCAAGATCCTTTTCCTTTAGTGAGGTTTACAGTAATTGGTCCCCTAGCCTGTACTCTGCGGTCTTTCATGCCCTTCCCAGTCTTCATGTCTTTGCACATGGTGCGGTTAAATTCCAGGAGCCATTTTCTGGAACAGGTTTGCAACCTGTCCAGATCCCTTTGTAGTCCTATCTGATCCTCATCCGACTTAATTTTCCTCATTAGTTTCACGTCGTCTGAAAACAGGGACACTTCTGAATCTATCCCTTCCGTCATTTCATTCATATATACCAGAAACAGAAGCGGTATCAGGACTGACCCGTATGTAACCCCACTCGTCACAGGCACCCACTCCGACACCGCATCACGTGTCAAGTATTCTTTGATCCATTGCAACGCTTTTCCTGTTACACCTGCCTGATTCTCTAGCTTTTGTACTAATCTCTTGAGTGAAACTATGTCGAAAGCCTTCTTGCAGTCCAAGAAAATGCAATCTACTCATAAAACTCCAGTAGGTTTCTGACACAGGATTTCCCTTCCCTGAAACCATGCTGGTTGACGTGTTCCACTCCTCTTCACTTGATAAGCTTCTCCGTGACATTGCATACTATACATGTCAGTGACACTGGTCTGTAGAATAATGTTGTGTGTTTGTCTTCATTCTTGAAAATTGGGGCTACGTTTGCAATCTTCCACACCTCAGGTAATCTTGTTTCGTTTCTATAGATGTGTTGAAAATTTTTGTTAGTGGAACACACAGCATCTCTGCTCCCTCTCTTAGGACCCATAGAGAGATGTTGCCAGTCCCACCGCCTTTGAGGTATCTAGTTCACTTAGCAGCATCTTCACTTCCTCTTCGGTTGTGTGTAATGTGTCCAGCACTTGTTGGTGTACAACACCATTCTGGTTTTCTAGAATCCTTTCTGTCTACACAAAGAATGCTTCCTTTAATCTTATGTTGAGCTCTTCACATACTTCTCGGTCGTTTCTTGTGATCTCCCTTTTTCTTCCTCAGCCTGATTACGTGGTTCTTGACTGTTTTCCTCCTGATTAGATGTCCAACAGCTTCGGTTCAGACTTGGCTTTCGATGCTATGTCATTTTTGTATTGCCGCTTGGCCTTCCTCCTTATCTGTGCATATTCGTTTCTATCTCTTTGATTAATCTCCTTATTTTCCTGGGTCCTTTGTCTTCTATACTTTTTCCATTTTCTAGCGCACTCTACATCTTTGGGTGAACCAAGGGATATTTCTGGGCTTCCCATTATTTCTGCTGCCTTTGAGTATCAACCTCTGCTCTGCCTCCTTGTATTTTTTTGTCACGTATTCCATCATATAATTTACTGATTTTCCCCACAGTTCTCTTTCCCAGTGAACCTCATACAGAAAGTTCCTCATGCCTGCATAGTCCTCTCTTCTGTAGTTTGGCTTTTGCCTTCCTACTCTTCCTGCCAACCTCTCCACTACTATGTATTCGAAGCTCAGGACCACTTGATGACTAGCTCTTCCGTATGTGATGTCCTCAGTGTCTGAGCTACTCAAGGTGAATATGAGGTCCAGTCTTGTTGAATCGTCCTCTCCTCTCTCTGGTAGTGTCCCTAATATGTTGATGCATAAGGTTTTCCAGTACCACCTCCATCATCTTAGACCTTTCCATATCTGGTCCCACATGTGGCACCAGGTTTTCCTACCCAATTTATTCCGTAATTGAAGTCACCCAGACTTACAGTGTGTGAGTATGAGTGTGTGACTTTGTAAATGATCCAAGTCGGACCGAAAGGTCGTCGTAATCTCGTTTCTCCTATGTGCGGGGTTATTTCTTAATTGTTCCAGCCACGGGATTGTGTCTTCTTTTCTGTGAGTGTACTCACCTAGTTGTGGTTGCAGGGGTCGATTCATAGCTCCTGACCCCGTTTGTGTGTGTGAGTGTGAGTTTGCGAGGGTGTACTCACCTAGTTGTGGTTGCAGGGGTCGATTCACAGCTCCTTGCCCCGCCTCTTCACTGGCCGCTACTAGGCCACTCTTCCTGTTCCATGAGCTTTATCATACCTCTTCTTAAAGCTATGTATGGCTCCTGCCTCCACTACATCACTTCCCAGACTATTCCACTTCCTGTGACTGAAGAAATACTTCCTAACATCCCTGTGATTCATCTGAGTCTTCAATTTCCAACTGGGACCCCTTGTTGCTGTGTCCCATCTTTGGAACATCCTCTCTCTGTCCACCTTGTCGATTCCTATCAGTATTTTAAATGTCGTTATATCCCCCCCCCCCTATCTCCCCTGTCCTCCAGCGTCGTCAGGTTGATCTCCCTTAACCTCACCTCGTAGGATATGTCCCTTAGCTCCGAAACTAGTCTTGTTGCAAACCTTTGCACTTTCTCTAGTTTCCTTACGTGCTTGGCTAGGTGTGGGTTAGAAAGTGGTGCTGCATACTCCAATGTAGGCCTAACGTACACGGTGTACAGTGTCCTGAATGATTCCTTATTAAGATGTCGGAATGTTGTTCTTAGGTTTGCTAGGCGCCCGTATGCCGCAGCAGTTATTTGGTTGAGGTGCGCCTCAGGAGATGAGCCGGGTGTTATACTCACCTCAAGATTTTTTCCTTGAGTGAGGTTTGGAGTCTCTGGCCCCCTAGACTATACTCCGTCTGCGGTCTTCTTTGCATTTCCTTAATCTTCATGTCTTTGCACTTGGTGGCGTTGAACTCAAGGAGCCAGTTGCTGGACCAGGGCTGCAGCCTGTCCAGATCCCTTTGTAGTTCTGCCTGGTCCTCTTTCGATTGAATTCTTCTCATCAACTTCAAATCACCTGCAAACAGGGACACTTCGGAGTCTATTCCTTCCGTCATGTCGTTCACAAATACCAGAAACAGCACAGGTCCTAGGACTGACCCCCGTGGAACCTCGCTAGTCACAGGCGCCCACTCTGACACCATTACTCGCTGTTGTCTTCCTGACAGGTATTCTCTGATCCATTGGAGTGCCTTCCATGTTATCCCTGCCTGATCCTTCAGCTTTTGCACTAATCTCATTCTCTCTTGTCTTACTGCCATCACCCTGTCATAGAACTCCAGTAGGTTTGTGACACAGGATTTCCCATTCCTGAAAGCGTGCTGGCTGTCATTGATAAGCTCGTTCCTTTCTAGGTGTTCCACCACTCTTCTCCTGATAATCGTCTCCATGATTTTGTATACTATACATGTTAATGCCAATGGTCTGTAGTTTAATGCTTCGTGTCTGTCTCGTGTGCTCACCTAGTTGTGCTCACCTAGTTGTGCTCACCTAGTTGTGGTCGCAGGGGTCGAGTCATAGCTCCTGGCCCGGCCTCTTCACTGGTCGCTACTGGGTCACTCTCCCAGCGCCATGAGCTTTATCATACCTCTTCTTAAAGCTATGAATGGAACCTGCCTCCACTACATCGCTTCCCAAACTATTCCACTTCCCGACCACTCTGTGGCTAAAGAAATACTTCCTAACGTTCCTGCGTGTGTGTGTGTGCGTGTGTGTGTGTGTTAGTTACCATTTTGTCCTAGGTACATGTCGATTAGACACTAGGCCTGTTGTATGTATGTGTGTGTGTGTAAGGAAACACTTCGTAATGTTTCCGCCCCGCCGGGAATCATGTGTGTACTCACCTAGTTGTGGTTGCAGGGGTCGATTCATAGCTCCTGGCCCAGCCTCTTCACTAGCCTCTACTGGGTCACTCTCCCTACGCCATGAGCTTTATCATACCTCTTCTTAAAGCTATGTATGAACCCTGCCTCCACTACATCGCTTCCCAAACTATTCCACTTCCCGACCACTCTATGACTGAAGAAATACTTCCTAACATCCCTGTGATTCATCTCAGTCTTCAACTTCCAACTATGTCCCCTTGTTGCTGTGTCCCATCTCTGGAACATTCTGTCTCTGTCCACCTTGTCAATTCCTCTCAGTATCTTATATGTCGTTATCATGTCCCCACCTATCTCTCCTGTCCTCCAGTGTCGTCAGGTCGATTTCCCTTAACCTCTCCTAGTAGGACATACCCCTTAGCTCCGGGACTAGTCTTGTTGTAAACCTTTGCACTTTCTCTAGCTTCTTTACGTGCTTGGCTAGATGTGGGTTCCAAACTGGTGCTGCATACTCTAGTACGGGCCTAACGTACACAATGTACAGGGTCCTGAACGATTCTTTATTAAGATGTCGGAATGCTGTTCTTAGGTTTGCTAGGCGCCCATATGCTGCAGCAGTTATTTGGTTGATGTGCGCCTCAGAAGATGTGCCTGGTGTTATACTCACACCAAGATTTTTTTTCTTTATTGAAGTTTGTAGTCTTTGGCCCCCCTAGACTGTTCTCCGTCTGCGGTCTTCTTTGCCCTTCCCCAATCTTCATGACTTTGCACTTGGTGGGGTTGAACTCCAGGAGTCAATTGCTGAACCAGGCTTGCAGCCTGTCCAGATCCCTTTGTAGTTCTGCCTGGTCCTCGTCCGATTGAATTATTTTCATCAACTTCACATCATCTGCAAACAGGGACACTTCGGAGTCTATTCCTTCCGTCATGTCGTTCACAAATACCAGAAACAGCACCGGTCCTGGAACCCCACTCGTCACCGGCGCCTACTCTGACACCTCGCCACGTACCATGACTCGCTGCTGTCTTCCTGACAGGTATTCCCTGATCCATTGTAGTGCCTTCCCTGTTATCCCTGCCTGGTCCTCCAGCTTCTGCACTAATCTCTTGTGTGGAACTGTATCAACCGCCTTCTTACAGTCCAAGATATGCAATCTACCCACCCCTCGTTCTCTTGTCTTACTGCTGTGTGTGTGTGTATTAGTTAGTTAGTTACCATTTTGTCCTAGGCACAAGTCGATTAGACACTAGGCCTGTTGTATGTATGTGTGTGTGTGTGTGTAACGAAACACTTCGAAATGTTTAGGCCCCGCCGGGAATTGAACCCGGGCCCTCCGTGCGTGAAGCAAGAGCGCTAGCCACCATGCCATCGGGGCGTATGTGTGTGTGTGTGTGTGTGTGTGTGTGTGTGAGTGTTTGTGAGTGTGTGTGTGTGTGTGTGTGTGTGTGTGTGTGTGTGTGTGTGTGTGTGTGTGTGTACTCACCTAGTTGTGGTTGCAGGGGTCGATTCATAGCTCCTGGCATCGCCTCTTCACTGGCCGTTACTGGGTCACTCTCCCTGCCCAATGAGCTTTATCATACCTCTTCGTAAACCTACGTATGGTTTCTGCTTGCACTAAATCCCTCTCCAGACTATTCCACTTCGTGACAACTCTTTAACTAGAAATTCCAGTTGTGACCCCATGTTGCTGTGTCCCATCTCTGGAACATCCTATTTCTGTCCACCTTGTCAATTCCTCTCAGCATTTTATATGTCGTTATCATGCCCCCTCCCCCTCGCTCTCTCTCTCGTCCTCCAGTGTCGTCAGGTTGATTTCCCTTAACCGTCTCCTTGTAGGAGATGCCTCTTAGCTCCGCAACTAGTATCTTTGCAAACCTTTGCATTTTCTCTAATTTCTTAACATGCTTTATCAGGTATGGGTTGCACTCTGGTCCTGAACGATTCCTTATATAGGTGTCGGAATGCTATTCTTAGGTTTGCTAGTCGCCCATATGCTGCAGCAGTTATTTGGTTAATGTGCGTTTCAGATGTGTTCGGTATTATGCATACGTCAAGATCCTTTTTCTTGAGTGAGGTTTGCAGTCATTGGCCCTTAGCCTGTATTCTGTCTGGGGTCTTCTTTTCCCTTCCCCAATCTCCATAACTTTGCACTTGGTGGGGTTAAACTCTAGGAGCCAGTTACTAGATTATGATTGCAGCCTTTCCAGATCCCTTTGCAGTCCTGCTGATCCTCGTACGACACTTTTAAGTCTATCCCTACCGTCGTGTCATTCACATACACAAGAAATAGCTCCGGTTCTAAGACCGACCCCTGTGGAACCCCGCTCATCACAGGAGCCCAGTCTGACACCTCGTTGCGTACCATGTCTAGCTGTTTCCTTCCTGTCAGGTATTCTCTGATTTATTGTAGTGTCTTTACTGTTATACCTGCCTGGTCCTCCAACTTTTGAACTTATCTCTTGTGCGGAACTGTCAAAAGCCTTCTTACATTTCAAGATAACGCAATCTACCCACCCTTCTCTCACCCTTACTCCTGTCACCTTTTCATGGAACTCCAGTAGGACAGTGAGACAGGATTTCCCTTCCCAGAAACCGTGCTAGTTGTCGTGAATAAGCTCATTCATTTCTGGGTGCTCCATCACTCTTCTTCTGATAATGTTTTCCATGACTTTCCATACTATACATGTCAATGACACTGGTCTTCCACTCCTCAGGTAAGTCGCCCTGTTTCGATAGATGTGTTGAAGATTGTTGTAAGTGGTACACAGATCACCTCTGCTCCCTGACTCAAGACTTCACTTCTTCCTCTGTTGTATGTATTGTGTCCAGCACCTGATGATGTACCCCACCACACCGGCTTTCTGGGGTCCTTTCTGTCTCCACTGTAAATACTTGTTTAAATCTCTTGTTGAGCTCTTCACATACTTCTCGGTCGTTTCTTGTGATCTCCCCTCCATTCTTCTTCACCATGATTACCTGGTCTTTGACTGTACAACAGCTTTGTGTCGGACTTGGCTTTCGCTGTTATGTCATTTTCGTATTGTCGCTGGGCCTCCCTCCTTACCTGTGCATATTCGTTTCTGGCTCTTCGACTAATTTCCTTATTTTCCTAAGTCCTTTGCTTTCTATTCCTCTTCCCTTTTCTAGCGCACTTAGTTTTGGCCTCTACACCTTTGGGTGAACGAAGGGTCGTCATTGTTAGAAGTTTCATCGAGAAGTGAAGTAAGTTCAATTATTGTGCTTGTAAGTTCTAGTGTAAGATCGTTGTGTACATTAGTTCTTTCGTTAGATTATTGTATATACAATTTCTAATGAGCGTTTACATATATTCAAGTTCTCATATAATGCCATATAAAGTCCTGATGAACTGCTCTAAAGAGTTATAAAGGAATGTAAGGAGGAACTTAGCAAATCATTAGCTAGTCTTTTCAACATATCACTACACACTGACATAGTGTTTGATATAAGTAGAAAATGACAAATATGATACGTATCTACAAAAGCAGGAGACAGGTCTCTAACTTCGGATTATAGACCAATTAGCCTAACCTCCACTGTTGAAAAGCAGTTGGAATCAATAATTGAAGAGGCAAGTCGTAGTCACCTTGAGAGGCATAAACTGATCAATGAATCTCAGCACAGCTTTACCAAGGGAAGATCGTCGTAATGAATATTGTATTGTGTACAGGGACTTCAGTAAGGCCTTCCATAGAGTTCCACACTTGAGATTGTTAAGGAAAGCGAGGAAAATTGTTTCCTTGACTGAGACGGGGTTGACACATAAGCAACAAAGTTTTCATAAAAGGGGACGCCTCACAAACGCTGTTCCACAGGGGTCAGTGTTAGGCCCATTGTTGTTCACAGTATACTTAAAGGACGTATTTTGAGGAAATAAATAACGACATAACAAGTTTGCCGATTCCACTAAATTAGGCCGTCGGGTTAATTATGATGACACTAGAACACTACAAGTTCTGGATAGATTGATGCAGTGTTCGGAGAAGTGGCAGATGCAGATTAATGTAGTAAGCCTAGGAAAAGAGAATAACCATGGCACTTATAAACTTAATAATGTAAACATCAATCACTCTGAATAAGTAGTAATCTAAAACCAAGAAAACAGTGTGTAAGTGTTGAAATAAGGCTAATATAATTTTTGGTTCCATATCTAGAAGTATAAATAGCAGAAATCCTCAGATTTTACTTTAACTCTGAACATCGTTAGTAAGGCCTCATTTAGATTATGTTGAGCAGTTCTGGTCACTGTAAAAATTGATCCCATGTATCAGAAATATATTTAACATTGACAGACTGAGTTGGGAGGGTTATGATTGAGGTGTATAAATGGAAGACAGGAATAAAGGAGATATAAATAACGTGCTAAAAATATCTAACCAAAAAGTACTCGAAGCAATGGGCTCAAGTTGGGAAAATATAGATTTAAAAAGGACATAGGAAAGCACTGGTTTGGTAATTGAGTTGTAAAGGAATGGAACAAACTCCCGAGTAGTCGTCATTGAAGCTAAAATCTTAAGTAGCTTTAAAAAAGGTTAGACAAATACATGAGTGGGTGTGAGGTGGACCTTCCTAGCATGGGCCAGTAAGCCAGCTTCACTGCTCCTTCTTATGTTCTTTTCTACATTTTTCTTCTGCTCCCCCCCCCCATACTCTCCGTCCACCTCCTCGTCATGGTCATCCTCCTCCTCTTCCTCCTTCTCCTCCTCCTCCTCTTCCTCCTCCTCCTTTTCCTTTTACTCCATTATCTTCCTAAAAGTCAGATCTGGGTCTGCGTGGCTTAATATCATATCATTCTGCAGTAATTTTCTGCCTGTTTACTTGTCTTTTTCATATTTTTATCTCTCCTTTTCATTAGACTACGTCCCTTCCTATTTATTCCACATTTTCTTATGTTGAGCATTTATCATTCAAAGATAACTCGCGTATTGGAATCGTAAATTACAAAAGGTTTCGATCCTTGCGTCCTGGACCGTAATCAAGCAAGGAAAAGGACGGGAATTACTGAGGTATAAGGAGCATTGCGAATAGTTGTGGGTAGATAAGAAAAAAGAGGCAGGAAAACTAATATGGCCAGACATGATACTCTGCTGAGTATCATGTCTGGAAAGTACTCGAGGATCTGGTCCCAAATCTGCACACTACCATAACAACATACTGGAGTGAGAGATATGGAAGGAAGTGTAAAATAAACCCAGTGAGGAGCAGGGGTGCGGTGGGCGCAATAAGGGAACACTGTATCAACATTCGGGATCGCAGACTATTCAACCTCTACAACATGAGGACAGTGATATCAGAAACACTGCTGGGTCAAGTGTACAATCATTTAAAAGGAAACTGGACAAGTATCACCACTAAGTGCCAGATCAACCAGGCTGTGATGGATATGAGGGGCAGCAGGCCTCCAGCAGCAACAGCCTGGCTGACCAGGCAAGCACCAGACGAGCCTGGCCCATGGCCGGGCTCCGAGAGTAGTGACTCCTTGTTGCTGTGCACCATCTCTAACACAATCTGGCACTATCCACTTTGCCAGTTCCTCTCATTATTTTGTATGTTCTTATCATGTTTCCCCCTATGCCTCCTGTTCAATATGGGCCTGACATACACAGTGTAGTGTCGTGAATGACTGCTTACTTAAATACTGAAACACTATTCTCAAGTTTGCCAGGTGCATATAATCTGTAAGTTATTTGGTTGATGTGCGCCTCAGGAGATTTGCTGGGTATGATGCATAACCCCAAGATCCATTTGCTTGAGTGAGTTTTGCAACCTTTGACCCTCTAGGCTGTACTCTGTGGTATTCTTTGTCCTTCCCCAAGCTTCATGACTTTGTATTTGGTGAGATTAAACTCCAGGAGCCATCTGTTGGACCAGGCTTGCAGCCTGTTCAGATCCCCCTGTAGTCTTACCTGATCCTCGTCTGCTTGTATTCTCATTAGATTCACATTGTCTGTGAACAGGGACATCTCCGAGTCTATCCCTTCCGTCATGTCGTTCACGAATACAAGAAAGAGCATCAGACCTAGGACTGACCCTTGTGGAACTCGACACATGCAGCCACTCTGACACCTTGTCACATACCAACACACCTTGTTTCCTTTCTGTTAGGTATTCCCTGATCCATTACAGTACTGTGTGTATGTGTATTTGTGTGCAGAATAAACTAAGGAGAGAGTTAGTCTTAAAAGGCAAGTTTTTTTTCTGCAAAATATGGAGAGTGAAAATTTGTTCATACCAAAAATCTTCGAAATTCTATCTCGGGATAATGAAAACAATATTTATCATTGATTTTCAGTAATATTAAATAAATTTAAACTGAATAATGATATATTTATCAGAAAGTGGCTAAATAATACACACACACTTAGTACTCCCGGTACTTAGTGTTCCAGTTGCAGTCCCACATCTTTTCTGCTGCCATTTAATGTGACAGAGTAAATGAACAGAGTCTGAAAAGTGTAGTAAGGTAAAAAAAAATTGCAACATGATTTGAATGTGGGTGTTTTTACATGGAGTCTTAGGGGTAACGAGCAGTGGTCAGTGCTGCTGGCTGTGTTGACACACGTGGTCGCAACACACGGTTATCAATAACAGGTCAAGGTTGTGACCACTAATCAAGAAAAAGGGCAAATATTTGGACAAGATGGTCGTAGTACAGTGATAAGGTCGTGAATGAGTGATATGGAAAAGAAATATAGATATAGTCTCTGGCAGTTGGTGTTGCCAGAGGTGAGCTGCGACTACAATTAGTATCATAAGGTCCAGGTTTTGACCACAATACAAAGGAAAAAAGTGTAAATACTACGGTATTGAGGGATTGGACGAATGAAAAAAATGGAATGTATGATAATACAGAGGAAATAAAATAAGTTATATAGACATCGTACGAAATTATCAGGAAACACCACGAGGATATCAAATATGCTTTTGACTACCAGATGCCAGATACTCATCTATATGTGGGAGCAATATGGCCGGTGGCTTTGCTTTTAGTGTCTCACCCAG
Source organism: Cherax destructor (assembly GCA_009830355.1). Classification (NCBI taxonomy): domain Eukaryota; kingdom Metazoa; phylum Arthropoda; class Malacostraca; order Decapoda; family Parastacidae; genus Cherax; species Cherax destructor. The sequence continues at coordinate 16,743 of WNWK01008649.1, forward strand.
CTGGATGTATAGGATCACTCTCTCCCTACCTTTGAGTGCCAGGAAATAAGTGCAGGAAGCCCTGACAATATTTAGCAAGTCATTAGGATAACTAAATAATTAGGACTAGTTTTCATCTACATGGGCAGTGCTGAGTGTACCTATGGGTGTTCATTAAAGATGCCATGTACGCCAGTAATATAATAGTAATTGTTAATATATAATTAATTAGGAACACTGAGAGAAAATTCTAAGAACCTTCATAAGTGTGGTGTAGCCTTGTGACCCCCCCCCCACATCACACACACACACACCGATGGCATGGTGGCTAGCGCTCTTGCTTCATGCACGAAGGGCCCGGGTTCAATTCCCGGCGGGGCCGAAACATTTCGAAGTGTTTCGTTACACACACACACACATATACAACAGGCCTAGTGTCTTATCGACATGTGCCTAGGACAAAATGGTAACTAACACACACACACATGGTGCGTGATGAGTTATCACAGTGGGCGCCTGTGACGAGCGGTGTACCGCAGGGGTCAGTCCTAGGACCAGTGTTATTCTTGGTATATGTAAATGACATGACGGACGGGATAGACTCAGAAGTGTCTCTGTTCGCAGATGATGTGAAATTAATGAGGAGAATCACATCGGAAGAGGACCAAGCAGGACTTCAAACAGACCTGGACAAGCTTGACATCTGGTCTAGCAACTGGCTTCTCGAATTCAATCCCACCAAATGCAAAGTCATGAAGATCGGAGAAGGGCAAAGAAGACCGCTGACAGAGTACAGGCTAGGCGGACAAAGGCTACAAACCTCGGCAAAGGAGAAAGACATTGGGGTGAGTATAACGCCAAGCACGTCTCCGGAGGCACACATCAACCAGATAACTGCGGCAGCATATGGGCGACTGGCAAACCTAAGATTAGCGTTCCGTTACCTTAACAAGGAATCGTTCAAGACACTGTACACCGTGTACGTCAGGCCCATACTAGTATATGCAGCACCAGTCTGGAACCCACACCTGGTCAAGCACGTAAAGAAACTAGAGAAAGTGCAAAGGTTTGCGACAAGGTTAATTCCACAACTCAGGGGTCTGTCCTATGAAGAAAGGTTGAGGGAAATAGGACTAACAACACTGGAGGAAAGAAGGGTCAGAGGAGACATGATAACGACATACAAAATACTGCGGGGAATCGACAAGGTAGACAGTGACAGGATGTTCCAGAGAGGGAACACAGAAACAAGGGGACACAACTGGAAGCTGAAGACTCAGATGAGTCAAAGGGATGTTAGGAAGCATTTCTTCAGCCACAGAGTAGTCAGGAAGTGGAATAGTCTAGAGAAAGATATAGTGGAGGCAGGAACCATACATAGTTTTAAGACAAGGTATGATAAAGCTCATGGAGCAGGAAGAGCAGAGACCCAGTAGCGGACAGCGAAGAGGCGGGGCCAGGAGCTGAGTCTCGTCCCCTGCAACCACAATTAGGTGAGTACAATTAGGTGAGTACACACACACACACACACACACAAAGGCGATGGGCCCGGACAATATCTCCCCGTGGGTTCTTCGGGAAGGAGCTGAGGTACTGAGTGTGCCACTTACCATAATATTCAACACATCCCTTGAAACTGGGCAGCTACCTGAAATATGGAAAAAGGCCAACGTAGTCCCCATCTTTAAAAAAGGAGACAGAAAGGAGGCACTAAACTATAGACCGGTGTCACTTACGTGTATAGTGTGCAAAGTCTTGGAAAAAAATCATCAGGAAAAGAATGGTGGAGCATCTGGAGCAGAACAGGATAACCAACGCCAGAGAGCACGGATTCAGGGAAGGCGAATCCTGTGTAACAAACCTCCTGGAGTTCTATGATAAAGTAACAGAAGTAAGGCAAGAGAGAGAAGGGTGGGTTGACTTGCCTTTTCCTGGACTGCAGGAAGGCCTTCTACACAGTTTCTCATATGAGATTAGTAAAGAAGTTGGAAGACCAAGCGTGTATAACAGGAAGGGCACTGGAATGGATCAGGGAATATCTTACATGGAGGCAACAACGGGTCATGGTGCGTGATGAGGTATCACAGTGGGCGCCTGTGACGAGCGGTGTACCGCAGGGGTCAGTCCTAGGACCAGTGTTATTCTTGGTATATGTGAATGACATGACGCACGGGATAGACTCAGAAGTGTCTCTGTTCGCAGATGATGTGAAATTAATGAGGAGAATCACATCGGATGAAGACCAAGCAGGACTTCAAAGAGACCTGGACAAGCTTGACATCTGGTCTAGCAACTGGCTTCTCGAATTTAACCCCACCAATTGCAAAGTCATGAAGATCGGAGAAGGGCAAAGAAGACCGCTGACAGAGTTCAGGCTAGGTGGACAAAGGCTACAAATCTCATCAAAGGAGAAAGACCTTGGGGTGAGTATAACGCCAAGCACCTCTCCGGAAGCACACATCAACCAGATAACCGCGGCAGCATGTGGGCGACTGGCAAACCTAAAATTAGCGTTCCGTTACCTTAACAAGGAATCGTTCAAGACACTGTACACCGTGTACGTCAGGTCTATACTAGAGAATGCAGCACCAGTCTGGAACCCACACCTGGTCAAGCACGTCAAGAAATTAGAGAAAGTGCAAAGGTTTGCGACAGGGCTAGTTCCACAACTCAGGGGACTGCCCTATGAAGAATGGTTGAGGGAAATAGGACTAACAACACTGGAGGACAGAAGTGTTAGAGGAGACATGATAACGACATACAAAATACTGCGGGGAATTGACAAGGTAGATATTGACAGGATGTTCCAGAGAGGGAACACAGAAACAAGGGGACACAACTGGAAGCTGAATAATCAGATGAGTCAAAGGGATGTTAGGAAGCACTTCTTCAGCCATAGAGTAGTTAGGAAGTGGAATAGTCTAGCGAACGATATAGTGGAGGCAGGAACCATACATAATTTTAAGACAAGGTATGATAAAGCTCATGGAGCAGGAAGAGCAGAGACCCAGTAGCGGACAGCGAAGAGGCAGGGCCAGGAGCTGAGTCTCGACCCCTGCAACCACAATTAGGTGAGTACACACACACATATATACACACACACACACTCACACACACACACACACACACACACTCACACACACACACACAACACACACACACAACATACAACACACACACACACACACACACACACACACACACACACACACACATACACACAGACACACACACACACACAAACACACACACACAAACACACACACACACACACACACACACACACACACACACATAACTTCATAATGCGCTATTTGCAAGTCAGAATTACTCATTAAAGTAATTGCAGCGTCAGCACGATTACACTGAGAGGATTAAATATGGTGAAATTCCTGCATTAATATTGTTCACTTGCGATATTCTATTTTCCATTACTGAAGTATCAAACACAACATTGCTACTGTATGACAGTGTATAGTCTAACTGAGCTATCGTATGACAGTGTATAATCTTACTGAGCTATTGTATGGCAGTGTATAGTCTCACTGATCTATTGTTTGAAAATTTATAGTCTACTAAGCTATTGTATGAGTGACTAGAAAGAGTGTGCTGTTGTATCAGAGTGTCTAGACTGGGTGAGCTATTGTATAAGTGTCTAGACTGGGTGAGCTATTGTATGAAAGTCTAGACTGGGTGAGCTATTGTATAAGTGTCTAGACTGGGTGAGCTATTGTATGAATGTCTAGACTGGGTGAGCTATTGTATGAATGTCTAGACTGGGTGAGCTATTGTATAAGTGTCTACACTGGGTGAGCTATTGTATGAATGTCTAGACTGGGAGAGCTATTGTATGAATGTCTAGGTTGGGTGAGCTATTGTATGAATGTCTAGACTGGGTGAGCTATTGTATAAGTGTCTAGACTGGGTGAGCTATTGTATGAATGTCTAGACTGGGTGAGCTATTGTATGAATGTCTAGACTGGGTGAGCTATTGTATAAGTGTCTAGACTGGGCGAGATATTGTATGATAGGATTTAATCCTTTATTAATATAGAATTTTACTATTTACATTCACTGCAAACAGTATTTATCACCATCTGATTGGCAACTGTCCACTTGAAGTTTGGTCTTTAGAAGTACTACTAGATTTAACAGTAGCTGATGAGAGAGAGGGCAGGCGATCCAAGAAAGTGGAGCATATTCCAGGTGTGAGTATACTCGTGCCTCGTACAGAATCTTGCAACCTCTCCTCTCGTGCAGAAGCGAGACACGTCTAAGTGCTGTAAGCTTCTTGGCCACTTTGTTTGCAAGATTTACAACATGGTTCTTTATAGTCGGTCTGGAGTCAAATTTCACCCCAAGCATATCAGCTTCATGCCCGGGTACGAACACTCTCCCATTCGTTCTTACCACAGCTCCAGCATTACCCTCACGGTGCTAAGAGACCACAATCATCTCTCTCTCTCTCGCTCTCTATCTCTGCTCTCCCCATCTCTCTCTCTTTCTACCTCCCTCCCTCCCCATCTCTTTCTCTCTCTCCTTCCCGTCCTATCTTGATTTCTCTCCCTCTCTTTTTGATAAATAAAGAAATAATAATGCAGACCATGCAAGCTATGAGCCAAGCTAAATAAAAAACGTGGCCTTCATTGTGTAATAGTTGTAGTGAAGAAACTGGATCCCGTGAGGAGTGTTGATGGTTAAATTACAGGCACAGCGGGAGAGTCTGATCATCAAGCTCTCAGCTTGATTAAAAAGATAAAGACAGCTTTGGTACACAAAGGAAAGGCTTTACAAGCGAAGAAAATATTTTGATAAAGTTGAACGTTTCTTTTTGCCTCAGTGTTTGTAACCTTTCTGGCAGGGACTTTGAAGAATTCTTGAATGAATTCTTGGATTTTTCTCTATATTAAAAGATAAATCTGAGGTAAATGCAGTCATTAGCGAGGAATTTGAATACATACATTCATCTAAATTAAAGTTCTTATAAATCTGGTTTTACCTTTGTCTTTTCCGAAGAATTGTTAGACTTTGCAGATAAGGATGTCCTTCTAGGAAAATTCATTGATATCTGGTGTAGGGCTCTTGTTTTCCCCCATTCCTTATATCAAATATGATTGCCACTCATTCTCTGAACGCAATTGGACACCTGCTGCTTTTTGCTTCCAAAGAATATAATATAATAATGTCAAAAAATAAGACTGCATTATAATCAGTAAAGCGCCAGTGAGCGATTGCCTTAACTACAAAATAATTTAGTAAGTTACAGCAATCTGATCATATAAGGAACATTATTTACAAAGGGAGAAAACGAGTTCTTTCCGAATATTCTCTGCATAATTTCCGCATCTCGTCTGTTTTGTCACTAATTGTTTTTCGTCTTTACTGAAAACATAAAACTAAGTTATGTGAAGCATATATAACTAAATTATGTGAACTAGTTAGGTTAAGCATATATAACTAAATTATGTGAACCAATTATGTGAAGCATATATAACTAAGTTATGTCAAATTATATCTTGAAGTATCACTTAACTTTATGAGGTGTCAGGGTTTAATATATAAAATGTGATTATCTTGCCTCTTCTTCCTATTCATCTGAAGAAATGCGTGTAAAGACATGAAAGCGTTTAGGGAGAGCTGAATGATAGCTCTAGGCCTTTCAGGTTGCAGTTAACACATCTTTAAAAGCTTACAATGTAGCAGAAATAAGTAGGAAGTCCAGTTAGAATTGTTCAAAGGAACGACTCTAGTTTGAACGACTCTAGCTCGAGTCGTTTTCTTGACGAATTTACCTGGACTTTCTACTCGTTTCTTCAACATTGCAAGCCTTTGAAGTTGTGTTGATTGCAGCACAAAATACGTAGAGCTATCATTCAACTTTCCCCGGTTTTGTTTTGCATCTTGTATCGGGTGATGGAAAGAGTGGGGTTAAAAGATAAAGAATCTAACACAAAGTGGGAGTTGTCACAGTTGCTCTTCCCTGATGACACTGTGCTTTTGGGATATTCTGAAGAGAAGTTTCAGAGGTTGGTGGATCAGTTTGGTAGGGTATGTAAAAGAAGGAAATTAAAAGTGAATATGGGAAAGAGTAAGGTGATGATGATAAAAACTTTCGGTAACGAAAGATTTGATATCAGATTAGAGGGGGAAAGTATGGAAGAGGTGAATGTATTCAGATATCTGGGAGTGGACACGTTAGCAGACGAGTCTATAAAAGATGAGGTGAATCATAGAATTGACGAGGAAAAAAAGGCGAGTGGTGCACTGAGGAGTCTGTGGAGACAAAGAACATTATCCATGGAAGCAAAGACAGGAATGTATGAGAGTATAGTTATACCAACACTTTATATGGGTGTGAAGCATGGGTGGTGAATGCTACAACAAGGAGAAGGCTGGAGGCAGTGGAGATGTCATGTCTGAGGGCAATGTGTTGTGTGGATATAATCCACAGAATCCGTAGTTTGGGAATTAGGAGAAGGTACGGGATTACCAAAACTATTATCCATTGGGTTGAGGAGGGGTTGTTGAGGTGGTTCGGACATGTAGAGAGGAAGGAACGAAATAGAATTACTTCGAGAGTTTATAAATCTCAAGTGGAGGGAAGGCGGGGTAGGGGTCAGCCTAGGAACGGTTGGAGGGAGGCTGTAAAGAAGGTTTTGTATGTGAGAGGCTTAACAGAGATGCAATAGAAATGAGAACATCATAAATAACATCTCAGAGCTATTTCTGAAACACATCATCCAGCTCCCCGGAGGTGGGCCGCGTGCCCAGAATGCTTCAGGCATATCCCATATTTGTGATCATTCCTCTCGTGCGTTGAGTGCAAGTTCACTTCATAGTGTCCAGAGTTCTCACTCTCTCTTATTTTCTAATTTCACTTCACTTATCTGGACGGAATTAAACATGATACATTCCTGACCACATTTGCAGACCTTTAAAATAATGTTTTAGTCTGTCCCTGTCTTTTCCTGTTGTTATTTTCCCCACTAATTTCATCGTCCACAAACAGTAATACATAGGATTCAATTTCCTCTGGCAGGTCATTTATCATTTATGTATTTTGTCGGACACGAGTTGCTGGAAGGTTATTGTTTTTATTATTAATGGTTCTTAATGCAATTTGTTTTCTATTTCTCTGTCGGAATGTTCCTTTTACATATACTTCGATTTCATCACCGGTCGATATTTAATTAATTGAGAATAACATCCCACCAGTGCTGCAGCAATGTCATTGTCAGCTGTTGTATATGTAATACTCCACTTACAGGTGAACACAAATTGAAATAGTTACTTTTAATTGTAACAGATGGTTATTGGGTGGGAGGGTAGGTTGGTGCTCGTGGTTTGGTTATCTGCGTTCCTGGTCACTTACTCATGAACATGAGATCGATCCTCGACTCGGGTGAAACGTCAGGCCTGTTTCCTTACACCTGTTGCCCCTCTTCACCCAACAGTAAGCAGGTACCTGGGTGTTAGTCGACAGCTGAGAGTCGCATTCTGGGGAAGAAGATTAAAGGACCCCAATGGAAATAGACAGACAGTCCCCCGATGACGCTCTGACTTATTTGGGTTACCTTGGGTAGCTAACTTTCTGGGTTAATAATCCGAACAAAATCTTATCTTACCAGTTCTAGTAACATTCTACTAGAGTAAGCATAAGTATGGGAGGGGTAATAAGGCACATAATTTACGTTAATAAGTATATAAAGACTGGTTATTAAGGTAAACATAAAATTACCTATATTCTCTGAGCAATATTATAATCTAGAAGTAAACAGACTAAACTATTATCAAAATGGGAGACAATAATATATTGTTTTCACTGTCTCTTCTCTGAAGCTCAGTCTCTATTAAGACTCTTCACAAACCTCACTTTACACTTAAATCTGAAGCGCAATCATCTGGTAATGTCACATCATGAGTTGAACCATCCGGCTGTTTCAACAAGAGCTATATGACATCTACGGGTTTAGCGCTTTCCCCTGATCAAAAAATAATAATTTTGAATGGCATCAATCTTCGATGGCTGATGCATCGTATGAAATACAGTAGATGGAATTTTTCATGGGTTTAGGCTGTATGGAATTTTGTTGGATTTTATGCAATAATTGAAAAATGCTTCTGCTGGTTTACGTGAAATAAGCTTAGAATGTCTCACCATTCATAACATCTCCTTTGCTTCTGTGAGGAACCCACTTGCACACCTAACTCTGCCACTTCTATTTTTCAAACCCAGATTGTTGCCAACAAGGAAGAAGGATTTACCATTTGAGATGCTTTGGTTTAGTGTGAGTTTTGTTAGTACTAGTGGAACTGCGTCGTCTGCGCCATCTTGTGAGTCACTCTTGCTTTACAAATTTCTAGCCCTTCCCAGTACTGTCTTTTGTGCAGACTCTTGTACGGTTGGCCCTTGTATGTTAGGAACTGGTTCGTTGTGTTACACTGTCATGCGTCTCTGGGATAGTGTACAAGAAGATAGTGAAGGGATAGTGTACAAGACAGTGAAGGGATAGTGTACAAGAAGATAGTGAAGGGACAGTGTACAAGAAGATAGTGAAGTGATAGTGTTCAAGACAGTGAAGGGATAGTGTCCAAGAAGATAGTGAAGGGAGAGTGTACAAGAAGATAGTGGAGGGACAGTGTACAAGAATATAGTGAAGGGATAGTGTACAAGACAGTGAAGTAATAGTGTACAAGAAGATAGTGAAGCGATAGTGTACAAGATAGTAAAGGGATAGTGTGCAAGATAGTAAAGGGATAGTGTACAAGAAGAGTGGAAATTTTAAAACAGAATTTTAAAATTAATTGCGATAATGTTTGAAAGAGAGTCAGAGCCTGAACTGAGTCCTGCAGGAAGAACCACGGAGGGCAGCAAGAGGAACCCGGAAGGGCAACAAGAGGAACCCGGAAGGGCAACAGGAGGAACCCGGAAGGGCAACAAGAGGAACCCGGAAGGGCAACAAGAGGAACCCTGAAGGGTAGCAGGAGGAACCTCTCGTGGTAGCACGAGGAAGCAGACAATCCAACAGAAGTATCCCTGAAGGAGTAGCAGCAGGAGCACCACAGGAAAAAGAGGAGAAGCCCCTCAGGGGCAGCAGGACGAACCCCACAGTGACAACAGCAATAGCAGCAACAGGAACCTGACAGAGGCAGCAGCAGCAGCCTGACAGAGGCAGCAGCAGGAGCCTGACACAGGCAGCAGCATGAGTCTGACAGAGGCAGCAGCAGCCAGCTGGAGCAGCAGCTGGAGCCTGACAAGCAGCAACAGGAACCACCGCAACACAGGAACATCATTTGCATACATTAAGTGCAGCAGCAGCAGCAGCAACGACGGTGGTGGTAGTGGAGGTGGTGATGGAGGTGGTGGTGGAGGTAGTGGTGGTGGAGGCTGGAATCTCCACTAACTCAATTGTGTCGTGTATCAAGTTTCTCCTCTCATCTTGCCCTCACACAGGAGTGAGGGGAGGGAGAGGGTAGAGGAAGGCTGGTCGGAGGTTGAGAGGTAGTGAGTGAGATGTGATAGAGGGAAGGGAGAGAGAGAGAGTGATGGAGGATGGAGGAGAAAGTGAGGATATATGTGGAGGTGAGAATTTGAGAATGAAATTGGAAAGAATATATGTACGTGGAAAAAAAACATAGTCTGATGCATGAGAATAGAGGAAATAAGGAAGTTAGGAAGCAGGAGAATTATTGGGCATACAATAAAGATGAGAGATAAGGGAAGATTTAGGAATCAGAAGAATAAGGAATTAGAGAGTATGGGCGGTGAATATGAATGTGGAAATAAGGAAGTTGTCAAATTTACGGAGAAATGAAACCAACAGACATTCTTTGCCATGTTTAAAGAGAAATTAATTCACTCATCACCTGCCTAACATAGTATTATCCCCAGCGTAAGAAATATAATGTTCAGTGTATATAACTTAAAATTATTAAAAAAGTGAAAAAATACTATGTAATATATTGTTAAATAAAATGAAGCATTTTGAACAAAACTAAAAAATTCTTCTAAACTGTCACTGGTGTCTCCAGACACTGGTGATCATGTCACTGGTGTCTCCAGATACTGGTGATCATGTCACTGGTGTATCCAGATACTGGTGATAATGTCACTGGTGTCTCCAGATACTGGTAATCATGTCACTGGTGTCTGCAGACATTCGTAATCATGTCACTGATGTCTCCAGACACTGGTGATCATGTCACTGGTGTCTCCAGACACTGGTGATCATGTCACTGGTATCTCCACATACTTGTGATCATGTCACTGGTGTCTCCAAACACTAATGATCATATCACTGGTGTCTCCAGACACTAATGATCATGTCACTTGTGTCTCCAGACACTGGTGATCATGCCACTGGTGTCTCCAGACACTGGTGATCATGTCACTGGAGTCTCCAGACACTGGTGATCATGTCACTGGAGTCTCCAGACACTGGTGATCATGTCACTGGTGTCTCCAGACACTAATAATCAAGTCACTGGAGTCTCCAGATACTGGTTGTGGAGAAAATTCTCCAAAAGAGGGGGGTATCAGCCCTTTCTGCCCTTTTAAAGGGCCCTACCCTTTCTGCCCTTAGAAAAGGCCAGACGAGGCGTGTCTGGCTTTCTGGTCAACAGTTTAATTCATAACATGTGTACAGACCAGGAAGCAGTACGTCACGTCTAGCTGACCAGGGTTGTAAGGAATGTATATGAGTGATTGAGACATTTGATGAAATGTGACTCTTTGCCATAGCAGGAAAATTAAAGGAAACTGCGGTTTCCATTTCTACACTTGACTTTACAATCATGTGTTCCAGTGATCAAGTATTTAGAGAACACAAGCATTTGAATTGCAGCATGTAGCAAGTATTGAAATTGTGCTGATGTCAGCGATTCCAAGCCCTGCTGAGGCATGAGGGCGCACGAGGGCATTAGATTGAATTCGGCTACGGAAGGGACGAGAGCTGCAGCTAGGATTTAACCTAACAAAGTACATTAGTCGTGCGCGTCCGTTCTCCTAATTCAATCTCCACTAACATCGGGAAATCGGATAAGAACTCTGTTCCAGCGCATTTAGTGTTAATCATAAAATCGCAGTATATTCAGAAGTGTGCGCAGCATCTTATTACTGCTAAAAGACAAAGGTAGAGAAACAATTGCTAGTGAACTCCATCGAAAACAAGACGGTGACTCATCAGCGTTCTACAAATCAAGACAACGTTTTCCGGCTGTGAATTAAGGGTCCGATACAAATATCCAGGTAAGTCTGCTTAGACATAGATGTCACCAGCTGAGCAGTTAGGAATACATATTTTGTTCTAGGCAGATTTATCATTCACCTGGTGAGACGAGGGCAATCCGCCCAAACACCATAAGTAAACCGCCGTTCAGTCCATTCAATGACTGATTATATGGCATACGCTCCTTTGGGGCAATATATTATACTTACATAATTTTATACACCCATACAGCCCTGTGGGGGATGTGAACGTCTGCATCAACTAATGACAGCTGGGATGGCTGGGTAGTCATGGATGCATCTACAAGCTAAGTGTAGCAACATTTACAGTCCACATTATCTTAGGGGTCCATTCCCCCACAAATTTTGGTCCTTACGAAAAGGAAATTTGGTTGTATTCGAACTGGAGAGTGGCCGCATGGTGGTCCAAAGACTTATACTACAATGTATAAGTGTCTACGATCCAAGGTCCTTCGAAAAAAGATGTAAAACTATTGTTTTTACAAAAGAAACTAGGATATATGAGTCCCTACTCTCTTTCAAAGGGCATGGGAAGCTCTCACGAGTCATAGAAAACGTGAGGCACTCACCTGACACCCAGGAAGAAAACGGTAGTCGGGTCAGCCAAGGTTGGGGGACAGTAACCACTGGGGGCACTCCCCCACTCACCCACGCGGGAGCTACCCTCCAATTCTGCTTAAGTCAGCGAGTGATTCGGACTGGCACAGCTGGTCTCTGAGTTTATATACACACAGTGTTTATAATGTTTATAGACACAAAATAAGAGAAGAAACTGTGTATTATGTTTGTCTCTTATATAATATAGGAAGTTATATTAGGTTTAAAATTTCATTGTAACATTTGACATATGTATGTATATAAACATTAAATATATATGTGTGTCCATTTATGCATTTATATACAGTGTATAAAGTTATTAATGTGTGAAGTGACGTCAGTACTGCGACACTCTGGTTTAGCTGAGACAGCAATTCAGGACATAAACCACATCGGTGTCTGTTAAGTCTATTTTCTTGGCTGCTTACTTTGGGCAGTAGAATGGTAGCGTAGGTGCAGAGATATGGCCGATGACTAGACTCAGTTTATTAATGGCAAGGTGTAGGTGTACACGGGAACAGAGCGTGAGGGGACCGGGAGCCAGTTAGGGTAGATCCTGGTTCCGTGAGGTAGGCCGTCGAAGTGAGAAAGAAGCATGGCTGACCAGCCCGACCTTGATAGGCATATAGAGGGCAGCACCATAGTGCTGCGCAGTTTGAAACAGCCTCTGGATAAGCTGTTTACATCCGCTCGGCCACCTACCGCGTGTCGTCTCGACACGACAATACTGGCGGGCCAAGAAAATAGACTTAACAGTGGTGACAGCAGTGGTTCACGGCAGAGTGTAGTGTAGGGGACCCACCGCCTAGTCGATCATCCGACCAAGCCAGTCATATCCAGGTCATCTGCTGGCTTATCGCATCATCCGTAGCTTCCAGTGTCTTGTGGGTGCCTGAGTCAGAGCATCGTCCACGATTTTTCAACAAAATAGGGACATAGGGCATCATCTCCAGCTCTCCAGCCTGAAGCAGTCACGTGTGTGTTCATCTCCTACTCTACAACTCTCCAGCATTCTCCTACACCCTTCTGCATCCAGCAGCATCTCTACGCCCTTCCTACAGCTACAAGAGACGCGAGGTGAGGTCGTTTTGGGTGTGTTGGTGTTGTGTCCATGTGTGTCTACCTCAGGGCGCCGCTGCCTACCTCACACCCCCAACCACCTACTCTCCACTCCTTGCTACGTTTCTACGCTCCCTATATCCAGCTCGTCGCCTGTGTGTTGTTTCTCCGAGTTCTTAAAGAAGCCATCCCTGGCTTGACCACGTGGGAACCCATCGTGGTTGTCCCAAGCCAAGCCAAGCCAGGCGCCTGCAGTGTTCCCAGCACCTCGTTCCTGCGTCCTTCAATCTTCACCCTTCCTCCAGCTTCAGCAGTGATTTAATTTTTTTTTGTATTTGCACCAGTCTCCTCGGAGGCGTGGGTTCGTATCCCACCGCTGCCACCACTGTTAAGTCTATTTTCTTGGCTGCTTACTTTGGGCAGTAGAATGGTAGGTGCAGAGATACGGCCGATGACTAGACTCAGTTTATTAATGGCAAGGTGTAGGTGTACACGGGAACAGAGCGTGAGGGGACCGGGAGCCAGTTAGGGTAGATCCTGGTTCCGTGAGGTAGGCCGTCGAAGTGAGAAAGAAGCATGGCTGACCAGCCCGACCTTGATAGGCCTATAGAGGGCAGCACCATAGTGTTGCGCAGTTTGAAACAGTCTCTGGATAGGCTGTTTACATGTCAGTCCAGTACCCTCGAGGTCACTGACCTTGAGGTACGGCTACTAGGTCAGCAGGTTCGCTGACGCAGTCAAAACAAACTCAGCTGTGAGGCTGTATTTTAAACACTCATTATACTAGCAAAATGTTGTCATTAACCACAAAATTCAAAACTTTACAGATGAAAATTACTCAATTAGAACAATTAATTTCAGTCTGTATAGGTTTAACCCAAGACACAAATATAGACTATGATGAGTTGGAAATAAAATCTGAATTACTTAACAAATGTCTGGAAATCATTAATTCAGACTAAGAGATATATGAAAGTGAATTTCTAGATTCCAACCCATCAGAGGAAGAAATTAAAAGTGTCTTGGATACCTTTAGTGAACAACAATTAAGGTGGACAGGAATACAGGCTACCTGCCGCAAAACTTTGTCACAGAGACCTACTGTAACTAGTGGTCAGACACCTGTCCCCACACCTGCCACATCTGGTGTTGGCTTACCAAGCCTTCCTAAATTAGCTATGCCTATTTTTGAAGGCAACAATTATGAAGAATTTATCAGTGGGTTTCATTTTTTAGTGAATTCACGTATTGACATAGATGAGATCGCTAAGTTCAATTATCTCAGATATCTCGTGAAAGTTGAACCCTATGAACTGATTAAATCATTTCCGGTGGTCAAAGGCAATTATGCTGTAGCCTTACGTGTCTTAGCAGATAATTACCTTGATGCTGACAAAGCCAGGGTTAGACATGCAGTCTTAATATCAAGCTTGAAACCACCCAAACATTGTCTTTCAGACTTACAGTCATTTAGGATCACATTAGACATAAGAACATAAGAACATAAGAAAGGAGGAACACTGCAGCAGGCCTGTTGGCCCATACTAGGCAGGTCCTTCACAATCCGTCCCACTAACAGAATATTTGCTCAACCCAATTTTCAATGCTACCCAAGAAATAAGCTTTGACAATTCTACCCACTCATGCGCGAGTCCCACTCAAATCCAACCCCTCTCACTCATGAATTTATCCAACCTAAATTTGAAACTACCCAAGGTCCTAGCTTCAATAACCCTACTAGGCAGACTGTTCCACTCATCAACTACCCTATTTCCAAACCAATACTTTCCTATATCCTTTCTAAATCTAAACTTATCTAACTTGAATTCATTATTGCGGGTTCTCTCTTGGAGAGATATCCTCAAGACCTTATTTATATCCCCTTTGTTAATACCCATTTTCCACTTGTATACCTCGATCATGTCTCCCCTCATTCTACGTCTTACAAGTGAATGTAATTTTAGGGTCTTCAATCTTTCTTCGTAAGGAAGATTTCTAATGCTATGTATTAATTTAGTCATTCTACGCTGAATGTTTTCTAACGAATTTATGTCCATTCTGTAATATGGAGACCAGAACTGAGCTGCGTAATCTAGGTGAGGCCTTACTAATGATGTATAAAGCTGTAATATAACCTCTGGACTTCTGTTGCTAACACTTCTTGATATAAATCCCAGTAATCTATTTGCCTTATTACGTACGCTTAGGCATTGCTGTCTTGGTTTAAGGTTGCTGCTTACCATCACCCCCAAGTCCTTCTCGCAATCTGTATGGCTAAGTTCTACGTTATTTAACTTATAAGTGCTTGGGTTATGGACACTCCCGAGCTTCAGAACCTTGCATTTATCTACATTGAACTGCATCTGCCACTTTTCTGACCACGAATTAAGTTTGTCTAAATCTTCCTGAAGTTCTATGACATCTATGTTTGAATCAATTAACCTACCTATCTTCGTGTCGTCGGCGAATTTGCTCATATCACTAGTAATTCCCTCATCAAGGTCATTGATATATATTATAAATAACAATGGGCCTAAGACTGATCCCTGTGGAACACCACTTGTTACAAGTCCCCATTCGGATTTAACCCCATTTATGCACACTCTCTGCTTCCTATTGGTGAGCCATGACTCGATCCATGACAGCACTTTTCCCCCAATGCCATGAGCTGCCACTTTCTTTAACAGTCTCTGGTGCGGTACTCTATCAAAAGCCTTACTAAAGTCTAAATAAACAATATCGAATTCTTTATCATGATCAACAGCCTCAAAAGCTTTACTAAAGAAGGTTAATAAATTAGATAGGCAGGAACGCCCCCTCTTGAATCCATGCTGAGTATCATTAATCAAATTATGGTTATCTAGATGGCTTCTAATAATATCAGCTATAATTGACTCTAGTAATTTGCCTACAATTGAGGTCAGGCTTATTGGGCGGTAATTTGAAGGTAGTGACTTGTCTCCTGCTTTAAAAATAGGAATTACATTAGCCATCCTCCACATATCAGACACTACACCTGTTTGAAGAGATAAATTAAAAATGTTAGATATTGGTTCACAGAGTTCCATTTTGCATTCCTTAAGAACCCTTGCAAAAAGCTCATCAGGACCCGGTGATTTATTTTGTTTCAGTCGGTCTACTTGTTTCATAACCATTTCGCTAGTGACTGTGATATTACATAATTTATCTTCTTCAGGGACACTATAAAAATTAATGATTGGAATATTATTAGTGTCTTCCTGTGTGAAAACCGAGAGAAGATAATTATTAAAAATAGAGCACATATCATTTTCCTTGTCAGTAAGATACCCAGAGTTATTTTTAAGGGGACCTATCTTATCCCTAACTTTTGTTCTATAAACCTGGAAAAAACTTTTTGGGTTAGTTTTTGAATCCCTAGCAACTTTAATTTCATAGTCCCGTTTAGCTTTTCTTATACCCTTTTTAACGTCCCGCTTAATGTCGGTATACTGATTTATAAGATGACCCTCACCTCTATTTATGCGCCTATAAATTCCCTTCTTCTGCCCTAAAAGATATTTGAGCCTATTATTCATCCATTTTGGGTCATTTCTACTTGATCTAATTTCTTTATATGGGATAAATGTTCTTTGGGCAGCCTGTATTGTGTTAAGAAAACTGTCATATTGATTGCTCTCTTTGTTACCCCAGTAAAGTTGATAAGTGTTCTCTAAGTCCATTATAATCTGCTAAGCAAAAGTATGGGACTGTTACTGAATTATCTCAACTATCATACATCCATTCAATGCTAAAGGTAATTGACTTGTGGTCGCTTGTGCCGAGTTCCTCTGTAATTTCTAAATTATTAACAAGGGATTCCTTGTTTGCCAGAACCAAGTCAAGTAGGTTATTTTCCCTTGTAGGTTCTGTCACAAACTGTTTCAAAAAACAATCCAACAATAACATAACTATCTTAAATTACAATGTCAGATCTTTAAGCAAACATTTTGATGACCTCACTGCATTATTAAACTCACTTCAGGCCAGTATGTCCATCATTGCTCTCACTGAAACATGGTTAAAGCCTCATACTATAGATATATATGCCATTCCTGGTTACACAGCCATACACAATTGTCGGCCAGACCAACAAGGAGGTGGCACAGCTATGTTTTTCTCAGACCAGCTTGAATGTATTAACAATACTTGCACAAGAGATGAACATGGATAATATATAATAGCTAAATTTAAATCTAAATATCTACAAAAAACCCTCACAGTTATAAACATCTATAGATTACCACAGTCAAACATTCAGCATTTTAGTGAAAAATTAGGAAGTATGATTACTGATGCACACATGAACAAAGACCACTTAATCCTCACAAGCGACTTCAATATAAACCTCCTACAAGATCAGGACCCACTAGTAACTGAATTCACAAACACTATGAGCAACTGCTTGCTGCTCCCGACAATAACAAAACCTACGAGAATCTCTGAAACCTGTGCCTCTCTATTAGACCATATCTGGACTAACACCATATCCCCATTAAAATCAGGCATAATCACAGACAATACCACTGACCACTACCCGACCTTTCTCATAACAAATCTCGGAAAATTACCACTAGAGACTACTAAAGTTACCTTCAGACTACATAATGAGACAGCAATAAATAGCTTTATAACAGCTATGACAAACATTGACTGGCAAACAGAAATAGACAACTTCCGAGATACTGACTTATGTATTATTAATTTTCTTAAAAAGACCCAATACCTCTATAATAAGCACTGCCCTAAAAAAACTAAACAAATCACAACTAAAATATTAAATAGTCACTGGCTAACCCCCAGCATACTCAAGTCCATTAATATAAAGCACCTATATGAAAAACAGTACATAATGGGACAAATATCAAGAGAACAAACAAAACGCTACTCATCAAACCTAACGAGTCTGATAAGAAGGTCAAAAAACTGTACTATGAGAACAGATTACATAACTTAAAAGGTGATATAAAAAGACCTGGAAAACCCTATCTGAAATTCTAGGAACAAAAAGATATCCACAAACAGAACAATCAAACTAACAAAACCAGATGAACCCCTACTCCCACCTATTGAAACAGCAAACAAACTCAATGATTTCTTCTCCACCATAGGTAAAAAGCTGGCAAGCAAAATCCCAAGTTCTAATACTCCACCTAACGACTATCTCACTGGTACCTATCCGAACACACTATTCCTAGCCCCGACCAACCCAATAGAAGTTTCACTTATAATCAACACATTAAAAAACAAAGCAGGTGACCTAAATAACTTACCACCTTATATATACAAAAAGCCTCTCAAGTTCTCTCACCAATTATTGCAACACTTTTTAACAAATCCATTGAATCCTCTACCTTCCCATCAATACTCAAAATAGCGAGGGTCACCCCAATACATAAGGGAGGAGATCAAGCAGACCTGAATAACTACAGGCCGATATCTAACTTACCCCTTCTCTCCAAAATCTTTGAAAAATTAATTCATAGACAAATATATTCCTACCTCACCTCCAACAACGTACTCAACCACTGTCAATTTGGATTCAGGCCTAATAAAAATACAAATGATGCCATTATACACATGTTAGAAATAATTTACACCGCCCTTGAGAAAAAAGAAATCCCAGTGGGAATCTTCATTGATTTACGTAAAGCTTTTGATACAGTTGACCATGATCTGTTACACTTAAAATTATCGCACTATGGTATAAGAGGACACTCCTTAAACTACCTAAAATCATACCTTAGCAACAGAAACCAATATGTGTACACAAATGGAGCTAGCTCCACCGCGCAAACTATTACCGTAGGGGTCCCACAGGGAAGTGTTCTTGGCCCACTACTCTTTCTCATTTACATTAACGACCTACCAAATGCATCTCAACTACTCAAACCCATACTTTTTGCAGATGACACTACATACGTTATCTCTCACCCAAGCCCAGACACACTAGCCAACACTGCAAATACTGAATTGCAGAAAATATCTACCTGGATGATGACCAACAAACTTACTCTCAATATTGATAAAACCTATTTTATCCAGTTTGGGAACAAAGCTGCAAACGCACCACTTAACATAATGATAAACGGGTCCCCTATCGCAAAACTCACAGAGGGAAAATTCTTAGGAATACATCTTGACAGTGGCCTCAAATTTCAGACACACATACAACAAATCTCCAAGAAAGTCTCAAAGACCGTGGGAATACTATCCAAGATACGGTACTATATTCCACAACCAGCTCTCCTTACCCTATATCACTCACTCATTTACCCCTACCTCACCTATGGAATCTGCGCATGGGGCTCTACATCAATAACTCATCTCAGACCACTAATAACACAACAAAAGGCAGCAGTTAGAATGATAACAAATTCTCACTCCAGACAACATACTCCACCAATATTCAAAAACCTAAACTTACTCACCATACAAGACATCCATACTTTTTACTGTGCCTATTACATACATAGAACACTCTATGCAGATATTAACCCAACACTCAAACTACTCCTTACTAATTTTAACAGGACACATGACCCTAACACTAGACACAGATCACTCCTCGATGTTCCCCGTGTCCACCTAACACTATGTAAAAACTCAATGCATATAAAAGGCACGAAAATTTGGAATTCATTACCTGTCATTGCCAAAGAAACCCTACCTGTACCCCAATTCAAAACGATGCTAAAAAAACACCTTCTCACCCAAAGATAATTGCTCCATATCAACCATTCCCAGCAAAGTAGAATAATCACTTAACGTAAAACCTGACTTTAAAGTCAATGTAATGTATGAATGAACGAATGAATGAATGTAAAACCCGTTATGAATAATACTTAGCTAATTATTCCCACAACACTTACATTATAATGACCACGTAAACTAACTGCAATGCAACTAATTGTTTTAAATTGTTATCTCACTCAATTAGTTGCATTGCTTCAATAAATTGCTACAATTAATTGATATGTTCAACTTATATTCAAACTTTAAAACTTAGATATGCAACTTTACTTATTTTATAAATGATCAACCATAACTTTTTATTATTTTATTATTATTATTGCTTTAATTTGTTTAATCTGATTTAATTAATTTTATAATGAAGACAAAAGTACAAAACTATGTTCAAATTTCATAGCTTAAATACTCACCTTTACTCATTGTATACTATCTACAAAAATTCTTACAATCTAGTTTTAAGTTAATTTTAAGTCTGCCCAAAATGCCCTGCATACTAGGGGCTTTTGGCATGTACACCTCATGTAATCTCAATAACCAAATGTAATTCTTTGTATCATGTGCAAATAAAAATTATTATTATTATTATTATTATTATTATTAATTACCTCTAAAAAGTCGTTAGATTCTAAATTCCCTGTCAAGAAATTCCAATCAATCTGACTAAAGTTAAAGTCTCCTAGAATTACTACGTTATCGTCCCTTGTGGCTTTAACAATTTCTTCCCAGAGTAGTCTCCCTAGTTCCCTATCTAAGTTTGGAGGACGATATATCACGTCTAAAATCAATTTTTCACACCCCTCTGAAAATTCTATCCAGACAGACTCTGTATGTAATATTTCAGACTTTATGCCCGTTTTTATGAAACAATTTAAATGATCACGCACATAGAGTGCCACCCCACCCCCCTTCCCGATACTTCTGTCTACTTGAAACAATTTAAAACCCTGAATGTGACATTCAGCAGGCATGTCCCGATTTTTCATATTAAACCACGTCTCAGTTATTGCAAAAACATCAATATTACCCGCACTAGCAACTAATCTCAACTCGTCCATCTTATTTCTAGCACTACGACTATTAGTGTAAAATACATATAAAGACCCCCCTTTCTCTTTACCCTTCCTGCTCATTTCTGTTTTTCCACTATACCTATTCAGTCCTTGTCACCTAGTGCCACTGACTTTCCAATATCCACCTTATTCTGCCTATTACTAGTTCTCCTAGAATTCATAATATTACTACACTGGGACTTCACTGTTTTCCCCCATAACCCATACCACTAACTTTTTCAAGTTTAAAGCCCTAACAGCTCCCTCCACTGCAGTTGCCAGTGCCCCCACCCAAGACCTAGATAAGTGAACCCCATCCCTGGCATACATGTCATTTCTGCCATAGAAGAGATCCCAGTTGTCAATGAATGTTACTGCATTTTCCTTACAGTATTTGTCCAGCCAGCAATTGACACCAATTGCCCTGGACAACCATTCATTTCCAACTCCTCTCCTTGGCAAAATTCCACATATGACAGGGTTCCCACCCACCCTTCTTCCTAATTTTGTCTATTGCTGATCTATACCTGCTAGTCAGGTCCTCACTCCTACGTCTGCCAACATCGTTGCCTCCAGCACTGAGACAGATAATAGGATTGCTCCCATTACCTCTCATGATGTCGTCCAGACGACTAACAATATCCTCCATCCCAGCCCCAGGAAAGCAAACCCTCTGTCTCCTACTTCTATCTTTCAAGCAGAAGGCCCTATCCATGTACCTAATCTGACTATCCCCAACAAGAACAATGTTCTTACCTTCCTTTGTGTCGTTCGTGGTGATGATCCTAGTAGTCGACTCACATTCATCGGATAGGACGGAGAATGGGTTCGATGTTTCCACAACATTCTCCTGGGTCTTCGTTGTTTCTACCTCTCCACCCGTCCTCTTGATCCTTAACTTTGTCCCATGCATTCCAGCCACTGTCCAGGTTCCTTTCTTGACTTGAGGATTCACAACAGGAGGATTACTACGAATCCTCTTGTTTTCCTGAGTCAGGTCCACCACTGAGTTAAGTCAGGTCCACCACTGAATGTGAGAGATAAGTTTAAATCGACTGCTCTCCCAATAGCTTGAGTAGAGTTATCTAATAAATTACACAAAACCAATGTGCTAACATTATTTGATCAAGGCTCACAAAGGTCTTTCATAAGAAGAACAGTGTTACAAAAACTGAATAAGCAACCCCATGCCAAAATACAGTTAGATATAGCTGGATTTTTCCAAAGTTCTGGTAAGCAGAAATATGACCTAGCCAGATTCACTGTTGGTCTAGGAAACAGGAAAAAGACAGTAGCAGCTGTGGTAGTCGATGATTTGCCTAAGTCAGTGCAGATCCGGGGATTAAGAAATACAGTTGCAGCACTGAAGGCAGCCAAGGTCAAGTTAGCCTGTCCTGACATACAGACGGACACAATTAGTCCAATTGATTTAATCATTGGAAGTGATTACTATCACTGTTTTGTGGAAAATATAGTAAGTAAACATGACGTTCACTTGCTGAAAACAGCTTGGGGCCATATGATATGTGGTCCAATTCCCTCTCAAAGCGGGAAAGAAGCTGAAATTGATTCAGTAGAAAATGTACTAGTTACAAGAATAACTGCTGATCATGTACCACAGCAAAAATTATCATTACTGGTAGAAATGAATGAACCAGTTGATAAGTTGTGGGATTTAGATACGATAAGTATTGATATAAATAAACCAAGCCCACAGGAGTCTGAGACTTATAACCAATATTTGGACACTGTAAAATATGAAGATGGACAGTATTGGGTTAGGTTACCATGGAAATTAAATCCACCACATCTACCTAGCAATTATCGCATGGCTTTCAGACAAATGAAAGCACAAATACATGAGCTCAGAAAGAATCCAGAGCTGCTGACTGTCTATGATAATATCATACAAGAACAGTTAGACAATAAATTCATTGAGGAAATAGTTGAAGACAGATGCTCATTATCTACCGCACCACGGAGTCAGGAAAAATTCTGAAACCCTCCACTACGTGTTGTATACAATTGCAGCGCACGTGCAAATAAAGATGTAGCAAGCCTTAATGACTGTCTGATGACCGGACCCTCAGTAACTGAGAAGCTTGGAGACGTGCTTATGAAATTTCGCACAAATCCATATGCCTACACGGCTGATATTTCCAAAGCTTTCTTAAGAGTAGGGCTACAAGAAATAGATAGAGATTATACTCGATTCTTGTGGTCAGACAATCCACATGATCCTCAAAGTCCTGTGAAAACTTATCGTTTCAAGTCAGTATTATTTGGTGTAACATCCTCTCCATTTTTTCTAGAAGCTACTCTAAATACACATTTGAAGAAATCTGAAAGTCCCTTCAAAGAAATCTTAAAGAAAAGTTTCTATATGGACAATCTTCAAGGTACTGTGAATAGCTTACATGAGTAATGCTGACGGAAGTACTTTAATTACTTCAAAGGCCAGGGTTGCACCCTTGAAAGTCAGAACAGTACCACAATTGGAACTGACAGCACTCTATGTAGGTACAAAATTAGATGTCTATCTCAACAAAGTACTTGTTCACTCACTATCGAAAAAACTGTGATCTGGAGTGACAATGAAGCAGTTCTCCAGTGGTTAAGAAATAATAAGAGTAAGTTGGTCTATGTACAGAATAGAGTAGCAGAAATAAGAGAGATGCAGAGAGACTGTCTTTCTCCACGTCTCTACACAAGAGAACCCAGCTGACATGTTGTCACGTGGTGTCCCACTCAAGAAATTTGTGGATAATAAATTATGGCTCCACGGACCTAACTGGCTCTCTAATGAAAATAACTGGCCACAGCAAAAAGCTTACATTATGCCAGAAGAAACAGTCTGCTTGAACACAGCAGAAATAATCTGTTTAAATACAGCAGACACAAAATAAATAGTCATTGATGGATCTAAATAATCATCATTGGGTAAATTCTTAAGAGTTACAGCTCTTGTCTTTAAATTCATTAAAGGGATAAAACCTAGTTATGAATTACTTGAACCCATTAAATACTGGATAAAGTTAATACAGAAAGATGTTTTCTCTACAGAGTATAGATTTCTGGAAACACAGGATAAATCTCCAAAGAAACCTGATATGATTAATTCTTTAGGACTTTATCTCGACTCAGAAAAGATTATAAGATGTCGAGGAAGAATTCATAATTCTTCACTACCTAAGGAAACAATACATCCAGTATTGATCCCCAAGAATCATTGGCTAACAAGACTGATTATTCAGAACGCCCACAGTAACGTGTTACATGGTGGTGTAGCTGACACTCTTTGTCACATACGTCAATCCTACTGGATACCTCAAGGTCGACAAAGTGTGAAGAAACAAATAAGGGACTGTATTACTTGTCGTCATTATGATATGCGAGTATGTCAGTATCCAGGCCCACCTCCATACCCTTCTGAAAGAGTATGTCATGCCACTCCATTTGAGGTGACAGGTGTAGATTACACTGGACCAATAATTTTAACTAAAACAGTTGACAAAATTCCTATCAAGGTGTACATCTGTTTGTTCACCTGTGCTATGACTAGAGTAGTACATCTAGAAGTAGCCACAGTTATGTCTGCTGAAACCTTTATTAAATTATTTAAAAGGTTTGCAGCCAGAAGGGCCTGTCCCAGACTGATGATATCAGACAATGCAACGAATTCTGTTGCTGGTGCTGCTTATATAAAGAAGATTTTTGAGCAGCCAGAAGTACAACAGATGCTGAATAAATGCAATTGTCGTTGGAGATTCATTCCTCCTAAATCCCCATGGCACGGCGGGTTTTACGAAAGAATGATAGGCATTGTAAAACGTTGTTTAAGGAAAACTCTTCATCGTCAGAGAATCGACTTAGAAGAATTTCGTACAGCCGTAACTGAAATAGAAAATAGAGTCAACAACAGACCTTTAATGTATGTTACCGATGATCTGGACAATTTAGAAGTGTTAAGTCCATCTCATTTACTACATGGCAGAAGGCTCGAACCTGTTCCTCCCATGAATGATAAAGAAATTATAGAGGATCCTACTTATTTCGAACCGTAGCAACTCAGATGTAAATTCAAACACCTTAATAAAGTGATTGAACGCTGGGAGAAAATTTGGTGAGAAGACTATCTTACCTCATTGAGAGAACACTTCTATGGAGCTGGTGTTCCAGAAAATTATAAGTCCTTAAGACCTGGTGACATAGTGATTATTAACAATGATGGTCCAGGGTCCCAGTGGCCTCTTGGAAAAAATTGTGACCATATATCCTGATGCAAATGGAATCATCAGGACAGTTGACGTTTTGAGCAAAGGTGTAGTGAATAAGCGGACAATAGATAAATTAGTGCCGTTAGAATTACGCAGTGTTGAAAACAAAAATAAAATTAGTGATTCTCCAGAAGCCAAACAGACTAAAGCTATTCAGAAAAGACAAGCAGCAGTGATGGCGAGTGAGAAAATCAAATTAATGTTAAGCGATGAGTAGTTCACTTACAGTGAACCTTCGCTGCCCCCCAGTGTGGAGAAAATTCTACAAAAGAGGGGGGTATCAGCCCTTTCTGCCCTTTTTAAGGGCCCTACCCTTTCCGCCCTTAGAAAGGGCCAGATGTGGCGTGTCTGGCTTTCTGGTCAACAGTTTAATTCATAACATATGTACGGACCTGGAAGCAGTATGTCACGTCTAGCTGACCAGGGTTGCAAGGAATGTATATGAGTGATTGAGACATTTGATGAAATGTGACTCTTTGCCATAGCAGGAATGTTAAAGGAAACTGTGGTTTCCATTTCTACACTTAACTTTACAATCATGTGTTCCAGTGATCGAAGTATTTAGAGAACACAAGCATTTGAATTGCAGCATGTAGCAAGTATTGAAATTGTGCTGATGTCAGCGATGCCAAGCTCCGCTGAGCACGAGGGCGCACGAGGGCATTAGATTGAACTCGGCCACAGAAAGGACAAGAGCTGCGGCTAGGATTTAACCTAACAAAGGACATTAGTCGTGCACGTCCGTTTGCCTAATTCAATCTCCACTAACGTCGGAAAATCGGATAAGAACTCTGTTCCAGCACATTTAGTGTTAATCATAAAATCGCGGTATATTCAGAAGTGTGCGGAGCTTCTTATTACTGGTAAAAGACAAAGGTAGAGAAACAATCGCTAGTGAACTCCATCAAAAACAAGACGGTGACTCATCAGCGTTCTACAAATCAAGACAATGTATTCCGAGTGTGAATTAAGGGTCGGATACAAATACCCAGATAAGTCGGCTTAGACATAGATGTCACCAGCTGAGCAGTTAGGAATACGTATTTTGTTCTTGGCATCTTTATCATTCACCCTGTGAGATGAGGGTGATCCGCCCAAACACCATTAGTAAACCCCCGTTCAGTCCATTCAATGACTGATTATATGGCATACGCTCCTTAGGGGCAATATATTATACTTACATAATTTTATACACCCATACAGCCCTGTGGGGGATGTGAACGTCTGCATCAACCAACGACAGCTGGGTAGTCGTGGATGCAGCTTCAAGCTAAGTGTAGCAACATTTACAGTCCACATTATCTTAGGGGTCCATTCCCCCACAAGTTTGGTGATCATGTCACTGGAGTCTCCAGACACTGGTGATCATGTCACTGGTGTCTCCTGACACTAGTGATCATGTCACTGGTGCCTCCAGACACTAGTGATCATGTCACTGGTGTGTCCAGACACTGGTGGTCATGTCACTGGTGTCTCCAGACACTGGTGGTCATGTCACTTGTGTCTCCAGACACTAGTGATCATATCACTTGTGTGTCAAGACACTGCTGGCCATGTCACTGGTGTCTCCAGACACTGGTGGTCATGTCACTGGTGTTTCCAGACACTGGTGGTCATGTCACTGCTGTCTAAAGACTCTGGTGATCATGTAACTGGAGTCTCCAGACACTGGTGATCATGTCATTGGTGTCTAAAGTCACTAGTGATCATGTCACTGGTGTCTCCAGACACTGGTGGTCATGTCACTGGTGTCTCCAGACACTGGTGATCATGTCACTCGAGTCTCCAGTGATCATGTCACTGGTGTCTCCAGACACTCGTCGTCATGTCACTGGTGTCTCCAGAAACTAATGTTGCACTTATGTCTAATTTATCAAATTGTCGGTTCTCTGGACCATTTATCTAGGCACTGTGAGGTGTTCTGTGTCTCAGCGTATATATACTGAGTGTTTGCTATAATCCCTCTTATTGGGATGAAGTAGCTTTGGTAAACAGGTCACATGTTGCCTGTAGTCGATAGGCTTTAAACCTAAGTAACCGTTACCAGCAACTTCCCTATAAAGTTATAAGCCTTTACATATTTCTTCTATTACAAACTTACTTGAAACCTTTTGCTAAACATGTTTAGGAATATTTTTTTTAAGAAAATTTAGAAGTGGTATTATTTCTAAATTATTCAGAGCTTCTACCCTTTTGCTATTACAAATATTGATGTTTATTTTGTCGTTGGAGGTTCTGTGCCCTAATACCCAACATGTCACGTCAGGGTACTGTCTGCTGCCTCTTACACTCGTAACCTTTGCAGTATATATAAAATATGAGGTCACAGTGCAATAAAACAGCTACAAATAAAAAATCAGCTGCACGCAGAGTCACATAATTAATTGCTCTTGTTTGTTCTTACTTGTTCGTGTACTGCATAATATTACTCTTGTTTGTTCTTACTTGTTCGTGTACTGCATAATATTACTCTTGTTTGTTCTTACTTGTTCGTGTACTGCATAATATTACTCTTGTTTGTTCTTACTTGTTCGTGTACTGCATAATATTACTCATGTTTGTTCTTACTTGTTCGTGTACTGCATAATATTACTCATGTTTGTTCTTACTTGTTCTGTACTGCATAATATTTTCAATTCTTCACTGTTTGCTTGACTCAGCATTTCTAAATTTAAAGTTGTTCCAGAATTCATATAAATAATAAATGTTATATTTATGAAGCTCTAAGCTCGTGTAGGTCATTCAGTGCAGGAGTGGTGAGCTCGGTCCTCCGTTCGCTAATATTGAGACGAACGCACTTCTCTCTCTCTCTCTCTCTCTCTCTCTCTCTCTCTCTCTCTCTCTCTCTCTCTCTCTCTCTCTCTCTCTCTCTCTCTCTCTCTCTCTCTCTCTCCTCTCTCTCTCTCTCTCTCTCTCTCTCTCTCTCTCTCTCTCTCTCTCTCTCTCTCTCTCTCTCTCTCTCTCTCTCTCTCTCTCTCTCTCTTCAGATAGTCAGGCGACAGGAGGCTTGACTGACATCACTGACCTGACGCTGCCTCCAGCTGACCTGACGCTGCCTCCAGCTGACCTGACGCTGCCTCCAGCTGACCTGACGCTGCCTCCACGTGACCTCTCTTCCCATATATACTATTAATCTCTCATGGTCTTTTGTGTTGGGTTAATAAAGATCCAAGTGAGCGAAACATTTCTAAACTTATAATTTTAGTGTAATGTATGTATAATATATGCATACTCTTATTATACAAACGCTCAGTATACATACAATCAGCACTATGCAATATACATAGAATGTGTACTATGCAGTATACATAGAATCAGCACTATGCAGTATACATACTATCAGTACTATGCAGTATGCAAACTATCAGTACAATGCAGTATACATAGAATCAGTACGATGCAGTATACATAAAATCAGTACTATGCAGTATACATAGAAACAGTACTATGCAGTATACATACTAACAGCACTATGCAGTATGCATACTATCAGCACTATGCAATATACATAGAATCAGTACTATGCAGTATACATACATTCTATCAGTTTGTATACAGCAAGTTTTTGTAACTAAACCGAACTTTCCTAGGAGGATTCACTTACAATGAAACTGAAAGCATGTATGGAATTAGTAAATTTGCACCTGCACAACACAATACCATCCCTAAACTTCTTTTCAGTAAGGAACGTCAATGCTGAAAGTCTGAAGTTAATCAGGTGTTCTCACTTATGCTGAAAGCTTAAAAAATTATAAAATTAGTATACTGACACGTTCACAGATCGTTAGCAATCCAAACCTCCCATTAAGAAACACCAACACTTAATATTTTAAGTTCATCAAAACAAGTTATCTCAATTTATCACATGGAAAACAAGTTATCTCAAGTTATCACATGGAAAACAAGTTATCTCAGGTTATCACATGGAAAACAAGTTATCTCAAGTTATCACATAGAAAACCTGAAGCTCACCCTCAGCAAGTTTCCAGGCTGGCTGGGGTCTTGTACTCTGGCGACGTCATAAAGTAAGCCAAAGCCTTACACTTTAATCGAGACTTCTGGCCGGTTAAGTGAAAAAAAAAAAACTTAATAAATGTACAATACTTTTAGCCAGTGGTGAAACTTTACGGTGATCGCCTCCTGATAATAACCAGTTGTCAGGAGGATGTTATTTCCCTTGTTATATCATGGAAACCCTAAATCTTGCATAAAAAGAACATGAAACCAAATAATCTATAATTGGGTGCAAATTAATTGAGAAAGGAGTAAAATTTGTGATTGTCTCATAATATGTTTTAGTCTCCGGCTTAATTTATATAGTTTGGTTCTTTTTTGTCAGAAGAGTTTGCTAACGACTTCTGGCAACCATCGAGCCATGGTGTTACCCTGTGAGTCTCGTCAGTGCTACAGCAGCTTTTGTTCTGTCAAGGTATTCCTACACGCATGCTTGGTGAGTGAGAAAATAATTTTCTTCATTTGAATGTTCTGTCTTTGATTATCATTAGGATGGCTAGGTCGTTAAACCACTTATATAAATTATTAGGTTAAAATACAGTGCTGGGACCTACATGATCACTTACCTTACAGTACCACTGCTCATTAAGACCATTCTCCTGCGCAAACTAGGGAGGTAGTCTAGAATTTTGTGAAAATCTGCCAAATTTAATATACTTATTAAAAGTGTCCTTTCCTTATTTCAGAACATTGTGTAAGAAGACCATGAAACGTTTCTTCATGAAGCAGGAAAGTGAAGCTGAAGGACGGAAGAGACGAGAGTTGGAGGCGGAGGAAGCCAAGAAGTTCAGCAAGTTCTTCATTCCCTTCTTTGAAAAGCTCGGAAAAAGTTGTTCAACACGTTCCAGGGAGTCGCCTGCACCTGCTACAAGTTTAATAGAATCCGAAGGTGAATCAAGTAGAAATGCGTCAAAAGCCGAGGAGGAAGTCAAGTCAGATAAATCAGAGTATGACGAGATTAAAAGTGAGGCTGCCAGAGAGAACGTGGACAGGACAGTAGGGAAATACGTTGGTGGTGGCGCTGATGTTGAGTTTATTGACAAGACTGAACCTGACGACACTAAACCTAGTCAACTGGGTAGTGTGAAAAAGCCTCAAACTCTCATACCAGAAGCGATCGAACATCATGACATTGGACTTTTAAAGTTTGACGAGGAGACTAGAAAAGCAATTCTGCCTGACGCATTGAAAACAGAAATAATAAAACTGGATTCGAAGTATTTGCAGAACAGTAAGGGGCCTTTCCTACCAACAAATAACCGCTCAATGAATTAAACTTTGTTTAAGAGGAAATTGGGAAATGGTCGTGACGAACATGTGACTCACTCATGGCTGGTCTATTCCCCTTCTGAAAGGTCTGCATTTTGTATCTGTTGTCTTCTCTATTCCCGGTCAGACCATCAATCCTCATTGGAGCAGAAAAGTGGATTCAACCAGTGGAAAACACCTGAAACGATTAGTGTTCATGAAAATGCTAAGTATCATCGGGAGGCTTCACATAATGCAAAGAAACTGAGCTTGAAATAGAGGATTTACTGAAGCAGAACTTCAGTCACAGATTCCAAAGGAAAAGCGAAAGTGACGCGACATCTTGACGAGAATCCTTCACTTCATAAAATTCCTTGAGACTAAGAACCTGACTGCGAGGAAGCAGGGAGTCACTTCAGCTGGACGATGACTCCAATGTGGGAAATTTCCTTGGCTTACTGAAACTACAGGCCATCTTTGACCCTGTGTTATGCCCCTTGTTTATAAACCAACAAGTGCGATATTTATTAATGTGTTGGGTTGGCTTTTTCACTTAATATTATTTTCAGACGTCCCCTTGGACTGAGATCTCTTGAACTGAGCCCAGATGAGCTGGCTGGGCTTTCAACACTGGTGTATAAATAAATAAATAAATAATCTTACATATACAGGGTTACAGATTATTTATTTATTTATTTATACACCAGTGTTGAAAGCCCAGCCTGTGAGGCTTTCTCTAGTTATTTCACGAAAAGCAAAATCAAGACTGAACAAGATAAAGGTGAGTAGAGAGCACTGACACATGCGCATTACTTACCCTGTATTAAAGTTCACCAGCACTGAAAATTTGAAGCCAATTAGATGAAATATAAACAGAAACACTGGACCATGGAAATAACACTGTTCATGAAAACATGTGAGAACTCTGGAATAAAACCCTAAAAAATAAGGATATTTAATGGATATTAAACTAATGAAATCTAAAATTGCTAGAAAAAACCTCACTATATCTGACATCTGCTTATGATGTGCTTGATCAGGAGTCGAGTCGATCATGAGAGCAGAGTACTTGGCTTTACGAGTGTTTCTCAGTAAAGTCTGGTTAACGGTGGATGCCATCAAGTGGAAGGATTGGTTCTGGACACCCGTGAGGTGTTCTTTCATGACAGGGTGTTACGTCCAGGGCTCTGCCTAGACCTGTTGGGGCCCCTTAGGTAACAATAGGAAACGATCAGGTTTCTTCTTATTCCTCTTAAAAGTTTTAACAGGGTGAAATAACCTCTATATTGTCGTTTCAGGTTATTTATTAAGTCTTACACTAAGTTTCTTAACATGCTTTGCTAGTTAGATAGACATTAAAACAAAGACCTCATATGATTGTTATAAGTAACACAGTAATAAGTCTCATAAGATAAATACTTAAGAACATGGTAGACACAATAATAAATTAGACACATATGCAACATTTGGGTATCTTTAATGAGGAACCGTTTCGTCACACAGTGGCTTCATCTGTGTGGCGAAACGTTTCCTCAATAAAGATACCCAAATGTTGCATATGTGTCTAATTTATAACTTGTCGGTTCTCTGAACCATTCATCTACAGACACAATAAATAGTCACAGTCTGCCCAGACGACCATTAAACTTTTCTATACTCAATAACAGTAAACTCCTAAGAGTTTGTTCAACTTTGGCAAAGATTATCTATTACACTCAAGCCTGAATTAACCACTGACTCATCTAAAAGAGTTTTCAGTCGGGACACAGAGAACAAGCACTTATTATCTCTGTCAGTTGGTTCCTTCTAACCACAGGACGGTTAGATTCATGTTCTCTACTTACACAGTATTTGCAATACGGGTAATTTACCAACCACCGCTCAGTTCAAGAGATCTCAGTCCAAGGGGACGTCTGAATTCCCCGGGAGTTCCCAGTACTCTCAATTGGAGATTAAAGACAAGCTCCAGTGCTAGACACTTCGTCGACCAGAGGTGACAATGAACTGCTTGGGGTAAAGTTTCCTCGACCGACATCAACTCGGTCTGAGCGGGAGGTTTAGAGACTCGAACACCTTCCTGGTATTTAACAAAGTGGTACCAGTAGTTTTAAGCTTACGAACCATCCTACCTAATAACGTAACTAGATAATTCATGGCCAGATAATATATAGCAGAGTACCTTCCTTTTAGCTATTAATGAAGATACGGATAATATAATATTAAGTGAAAAAGCCAAACCAACACATTAATAAATATCGCACTTGTTGGTTTATAAACAAGGGGCATAACACAGGGTCAAAGATGGCCTGTAGTTTCAGTAAGCCAAGGAAATTTCCCACACTGGAGTCATCGTCCAGCTGAAGTGACTCCCTGCTTCCTCGCAGTCAGGTTCTTAGTCTCAAGGAATTTTATGAAGTGAAGGATTCTCGTCAAGATGTCGCGTCACTTTCGCTTTTCCTTCGGAATCTGTGACTGAAGTTCTGCTTCAGTAAATCCTCTATTTCAAGCTCAGTTTCTTTGCATTATGTGAAGCACTCCCGATGATACTTAGCATTTTCATGAACACTAATCGTTTCAGGTGTTTTCCACTGGTGGAATCCACTTTTCTGCTCCAATGAGGATTGATGGTCTGACCGGGAATAGAGAAGACAACAGATACAAAATGCAGACCTTTCAGAAGGGGAATAGACCAGCCATGATTGAGTCACATCTTCGTCACGACCATTTCCCAATTTCCTCTTAAACAAAGTTTAATTCATTGAGCGGTTATTTGTTGGTAGGAAAGGCCCCTCACTGTTCTGCAAATACTTCGAATCCAGTTTTATTATTTCTGTTTTCAATGCGTCAGGCAGAATTGCTTTTCTAGTCTCCTCGTCAAACTTTAAAAGTCCAATGTCATGATGTTCGATCGCTTCTGGTATGAGAGTTTGAGGCTTTTCCACACTACCCAGTTGACTAGGTTTAGTGTCGTCAGGTTCAGTCTTGTCAATAAACTCAACATCAGCGCCACCACCAACGTATTTCCCTACTGTCCTGTCCACGTTCTCTCTGGCAGCCTCACTTTTAATCTCGTCATACTCTGATTTATCTGACTTGACTTCCTCCTCGGCTTGTGACGCATTTCTACTTGATCCACCTTCGGATTCTATTAAACTTGTAGCAGGTGCAGGCGACTCCCTGGAACGTGTTGAACAACTTTTTCCGAGCTTTTCAAAGAAGGGAATGAAGAACTTGCTGAACTTCTTGGCTTCCTCTGCCTCCAACTTTCGTCTCTTC
The DNA here is from genome assembly GCA_009830355.1 of Cherax destructor. Classification (NCBI taxonomy): domain Eukaryota; kingdom Metazoa; phylum Arthropoda; class Malacostraca; order Decapoda; family Parastacidae; genus Cherax; species Cherax destructor. The sequence continues at coordinate 50,261 of WNWK01008649.1, forward strand.
CGTCCTTCAGCTTCACTTTCCTGCTTCATGAAGAAACGTTTCATGGTCTTCTTACACAATGTTCTGAAATAAGGAAATGACACTTTTAATAAGTACATTAAATTTGGCAGATTTTGCACAAAATTCTAGACTACCTCCCTAGTTTGCGCAGGAGAATGGTCTTAATGAGCAGTGGTACTGTAAGGTTAGTTACCATTTTGTCCTAGGCACATGTCGATTAGACACTAGGCCTGTTGTATGTATGTGTGTGTATGTATGTGTGTAACGAAACACTTCGAAATGTTTCGGCCCCGCCGGGAATTGAACCCGGGCCCTCCGTGCGTGAAGCAAGAGCTATGTGATCATGTAGGTCCCAGCACTGTATTTTAACCTAATAATTTATATAAGTGGTTTAACGATCTAGCCATCCTAATGATAATCAAAGACAGAACATTCATCTGGGGAAAATTATTTTCTCACTATGCGAGGATGGCTTGTCTGACTTTAATAGAATCTGTTCAGTGACGCCCCCTTCAAGTGGCACTCAAGTGCACGTGCCATATCTGTCATACCTGCCATGCCTGCCATACCTGCCATACCTTAGATACGCCACTAGGTATACATAGCCTAGAATTATCGGATGGAAACCCATATCAGTTCACCTTCAAATGCCAGTTGTTCCAAGAATCATCCAATTTTTATTATTCGCCTCGGTTTATCGAATAAGGTATTCTGATGTTATAAATGAAAACGTTAGTGAATAACAAGAACAGTGTACCTAACAGTATGGCCGCTCATGTTATAATATCGCTAGAAATGGTATATAATGTCTTTCTAACCTCAGGAAATTAGAAAGCGATTAAAATATGTTGTTTCCAATATTGCTCAGTTATCATTTTTATTTATATTCTATTTAAAAATATTTTCTCTTTTGTAAGAAAAATTATTTCCTATAAAAGCATCAAGCTTATCCAAAATATATTTTCCAGTTATTGCTCTGGCTCTAACGATTACAAGTTTTCCAGCAATTTCAGTCAAATTACAAATTTGCACCTAAGCTTAACAGCTTATGGGACATCATCCACTTTGTAAATGTAGGATACGGTATTTCGTCGTGAAGAAGTTAGGTTCAACAGAGACTTTACCAGTCAGTCACAAATCAATTATTACAATCAAAACTAAGCGTTAACCTCACAAGTGTCATCAGTCACTCACATGTTAGGACTCAGGATGAATGAGCGGAAATTGTGGATAGTGAACTAGGAGTATGACAGTGGTTCTTGGCTCTCAGCAGTTCGTGATGATCGAGTGTGGTTAAAGAAGGTCGACGGAGTAGTAGTTGGACACCATAGCGACATATGCGAGCACTTCCTTAGTTCACTGCAACGAGACGAACGCCTATGGCAAGGTTGGCAGGGATAGTGGCAGTGTCAAGGCAGTTAGTTGGGTCGAAACAGACATTTCAAAGGTTTCAAAGTTGCTTGTCGATGTGTTTGTTCCAGAGGATGTTTAGAGTGGGAATACCGGTCCTGGGAGAGAGGCTCTCTTTATCAGGACTGGTATTTCATCTCACACCAGGAACCATCGCACGTCAGGTTCTGGATCAGATGCAGCTTCAGAGCATGTGTCTTTGCAGTCATGGAGAGAGCGAGAAGTGTGTAGGTGAGTAGTGACCGTATGAGGGACATGTGAACCCATAGAATTTGTACATACCTTTGTTTAATACGCTCCCATGCGCTGATGTGAGTGTGTGGGGAGCTGTGTGATATCTGCGCAAGCACTGGTGAGTGTATTTGGATGTATGGTTCTGCTATGTCGTTCGTGTAGAGTAAGTACCTGGAGTCTTCAGGGACTCCTGCGTGCATTGTTTGTGAAGTAGTAGCAGATGCAGTTTTTAAACTTCATTTGCGTCACACGGTCGTCATGGAAGGTGCAGAACAACTTTTTTCAACGTGTCAGTTATCTGAACCATTTATCTACATAACTTTTTTTCGTGTTGAGGAGGAGTTCGGAAAAGTTACAGAGTAGAACTTGAGTCTCGTGGAAAGCTTTTTCCATGTCCTAGACAACTATTGCGACCATGCATTCTTGGATCTTGTTGAGTTGGGTAAAGTTCAGGCTTATGTAAAGAGCAATTTGCTTCGAACGGTGTTGTCGGATTCCGAATTGTCGTTTGTAAAGAAGGTGAGTGATCTAGATGTGAGCTAGGAGTCGAGAATTAAGGAGACACTCTGAGGTCTTCCTGACGATTTCTAGCAGGCTGATAGGTCTGTAGATCCTCGGGTTAGTCAAGTCTTTGTACGGCTTAGGGATGAGTGTAGCAGTGCCAAACTTTGAGACGGTAAGTAGCCCGAAGCAAGAGAAACATTGAAGAGGTCAGTGAGAACAGCAGAAACATAATTAGGATGGTGTCGAGGTATGGCATAAGAAAGTCCAGATGCTGCAGGTCCATTCGAGGGAAGACGAGTCAGAAAGAAAGTGATTTGGAAGTAACCTCCCTCAATATTACTTTATCAAGGTTAAGAGACTGATCACTTCACAGTTACATTTCCACGGCTTCTGTTGTTTCCATTATTCAAGTCATTTCTATGTTCGATTGAAGAAGCCTGCTGAGCAGACGAACAGTTTCCACAATAAATAAACCAAACGGTTACAAAAGTGTTTTATTCATCTAAGGAACCATTACCTCATTTAGGCATATAAAAAAAATTGCACATCCTATTCACAATTCCAACATTGGCAAATGTAACTGACATGTTGAAAGTTTGAACTTGCAGGAAGTAACAAAAATATATCCAACGAACACTGAGAAATTCTCTCTCTCTCTCTGTCTCTCTCTCTCTCTCTCTCTCTCTCTCTCTCTCTCTCTCTCTCTCTCTCTCTCTCTCTTCTGTCTGGGAGATGCGTAATAACTAACGATTTTTAATTTTCTATGACAGACAGTAAAATTGTTTTTGATATGAGGATTTTCGAACGTATAAATCTCAGAACTTGAAGGTATATTGCATTACGAAAAAGGAAATGCCGAATAATCCGCTTATAAAAGGATTTATTTCAGGACTGACCCAAAGAGATTTACGTTCATTGTAAGTGTATTTGTTGTGATGAACATTGTAAATGATTGTAGATATTGTCATATTCATTGTAATTTATTATATTTGTTGTGGTTTACATTGTAAGTGACTGTATTTGTTGGATTTACATTGTAAGTGATTGTATTGGTTGTGATTTACATTGTAAGTGATTGTAGTGTATATTGTAAGTGACTGTATTTGTTGTGATTTACATTGTAAGTGATTGTATTGGTTGCAGTGTGTATTGTAAGGGACTGTATTTGTTGTGATTTACTTTGTAAGTGACTGTATTTGTTGTGATTTGCATTGTAAGTGATTGTATTGGTTGTAGTGTACATTGTAAGTGACTGTATTTGTTGTGATTTACATTGTAAGTGATTGTATTGGTTGTAGTGTACATTGTAAGTGACTGTATTTGTTGTAGTATGTGTATATGTATATGAGACTAAGTGAGAATGTGTGTGTTAGTTACCATTTATTTTTGTCCTAGGCACATGTCGATTAGACACTAGGCCTGTTGTATGTGAGTGTGTGTGTGTAACGAAACACTTCGAAATGTTGTGAATGTGTGCGTGTGCGTGTGAGTGTGCTTGCGCGTGTGCGTGTGAGTGTGCTTGCGCGTGTGCGTGTGAGTGTGAGTGTGCTTGCGCGTGTGCGTGTGAGTGTGAGTGTATAAGTGCAAGTGTGCGAATGTACGATTATGTAAGTGTTTATATGAGTGTGTAAGAATGTGTGTGTGCACAAGTGTGTGCACAAGTGTGTGCTTCTGTGTGTGCTTCTGTGTGTTTTTCTGTGTGCAAATGTACTCACCTAATTGTACTAACCTAATTGTACTCACCTAATTGTGGTTGCAGGGGTCGAGACTCTGCTCTTGGCCCCGCCTCTTCGCTGTCCGCTACTGGGTCTCTGCTCTCCCTGCTCCATGAGCTTTATCATAACTTGTCTTAAAACTATGTATGGTTCCTGCCTCCACTATATCTTTCTCTAGACTATTCCACTTCCTGACTACTCTGTGGCTGAAGAAATGCTTCCTAACATCCCTTTGACTCATCTGAGTCTTCAGCTTCCAGTTGTGTCCCCTTGTTTCTGTGTGTGTGCACATGTGTGTGCTTCTGTGTATGTGCACATGTGTGTGCTTCTGCATGTGTACACATGTGTGTGCTTCTGTGTGCACATGTGTGTGTGCGTGTATGTGTGCACATGTGTGTGCTTCTGTGTGTGTGCACATGTGTGGGCTTCTGTGTGTGTTCACATGTGTGTGTTCATATTTTTATTTCCAAATGTGTCCCTTTATCACGGTCCCCCTCATGAAAAAAATATCTGTACCTATAAATACCTCTGAAAATTTTATACGTCGTAATGATGTCTGTCTTGTCCTCCTCTCTGCGAGGGTGGTCAGGTTTAGTTCCTTCAACCTCTCTTCACAGAGATCTCTTTCAGTTCTGGTGTTAGTTTGGTTGCAAACGTAGGGTCGTTTACAAGATTCTTCTCTTTATCGGGCATGGACTCTATGCTGGAGTCGTCATACTCGGTGACTGGCTTAACATATGTTGTATATAAGATTCTGCAGGATTTTTTATTCAAACTACTGAATGTTGCTCTGAAGTTGCTGTTATTGCATGTGCCTAATGTTTGCTGTATCTTTACTCCCATGTTGTACTATGTGTCCGCTTTGCCCTTACCTTCTTCAATGAGCATCACTTTGCATTTGTTGGATTGAACTCGAAAAGCCACTTTTCGACCTGTTATTATTTGTCTCATTTGTTTTACACCATCCAGAGACACGTAGGACTCGATTCCCTCTGCAATGTCGTTCAAGTGTATTAGGAACAGCAGCGGTTCAAGTATTGATCTTTGCAGAACCTCACTTGTTACACTCATTCTAATGTCTCATCCCTTACTGTTACTCTTTATGTCATTCAGGTACTCTATGACCAACTTGATCAAGCAGCCTTTTAACCCTGCCTTTTTATCAAGCTTCTATATTAATCCCTGCTGAGATACTATATCTAATGTTTTTTTAAATCCACTCAACACTGTCTTTCTTACGTTAACTCTGTAACTCTGTTACACTCTTGCTGATATGTAAGACTTGATTTTTCATCTCCAGAAATTTTGACAGTATGTATGTTAGGGGTACAAGCCTATGGACCAGTGCCTCTTATCTGTCCTCTTTTTATATGTATAGATACTACATTTACTTTTTTTTTAATTTATGGAATATGTCGTGATTGAGAGATTGGTTACATAGCTTTTCTACTGGGTCACATAGTGGCTCTGCTCCTTCTCCCAACACACTTGTTATTTGGTTCTCTCACATAGAGATATGTTATCTGGTTCTCTCATTTATTTAGGGGTTTTAGCCGTTATTTGTATTTCAGTTTTTTTTATGGTAACTCGCGTGTTATTCCTCCTAATCAACGAGAGTGACGCTAACCCTGAGGATTAAAGCTCCACTCACTTGTTCAAAAGTGATCAGTGTTAGCTCTGTGAAAACTCTGCTCCCATTATATAGGGAAGTCCAATTTTCTAATATACTTCCCTATATAATGGATATATCAGTTTCCATCACCAGTTGCGCAGATTCAAGATGCCTAGACTGTCATAATATTTGCCTTCAAGACCCATGGATCACCTGCTCTTACCACCAGTTAATTTTGTTATACAGTGGCCCTAAGATATTTTGTTTATATCCCTAGAGTTATTTTTTCTATCAATTATTTAGAAAAAATAGACTCAGTGTTTGTCCTCACGTTAAATACTCTCCTGGATTAATTTTACATATAATGTAATTTTAAATGTAAAGATTTTCTTATTGAAAGTAAAAGGCCTCAGACATTTCAATAGCCATTTGAACAACTTGCTTAGCTTCTTCACTTTTGCTTCAGGTGGCTGCAGCAAGGAGTTGACACACCTGTTTGAGGAGCAAGAAATCAATTCATCGTAGGTGTTCAGCAAGGGGATTATCTTGCCCCATTTCTATCTGCATAGCGGATTGGAACATCACTATGAGACTGATGAGAGAAATAAACATCTGATGATTAAGACATATGTGCAGCAGTTAGGTATCTTTAGTCCGAAACGTTACGCATTGGCTTCTTCAGTCGAGTACAGAGGCAACAGAAATATTATTCGACTGAAGAAGCCCACTGTTTAGGAGAAACGTTTAGAAATGAAGATACCTAACTATTGCACATGTGTCTTAAATAACTGTTGCACACGTGTCTACATTATCAACTTGTTATTATATACCATCATATTCATCATAAACATCTGATTTCTGAATGATGACACACTGACCGGCACAATGAATTCCTTATTGCACAAGATGATCAGGAAGAGATCAAGGAAGAGGCCACGAGACTCGTCTCTAGTCCTTCCAAATGTGAAATCATCTCTGCCAACTAGGAAGAAATCGAAACAGGAAGATATTGTCCACACTGACAGCATCCTGCTGGGAGCCCCTCTAGGAATTAATACCATTGGCACTCTTCTCGAGGGAGAAAACGAATGATCCGAGATTGATGGAACAGCCAATAGATAATCTAGAGAAACATGCACACACTCTCAAAGGGTTTGAGTCTTTACTGGGTAACGTATTTCCTAAGATGTACACTCTCATGTAACAACAGAAACTAAATGAATACGACAATCTTCTGAAGTCGATATTCTCAAAAGAATTCAATATTATTCTAGAAAAAGCTGTACTTCCAGTGAGATTCGAAGACATATGTCTCCGGAAGACATTAAAGGCAGCGCTATCTGCAATCTTGTCTTCGTGTTTGGTGTCCACCTAACTTGAAGCAGATATTTTTCTTGACCATCTCAGTGACATTGTTGGGATCCCACAACCAAAAGTTTACTAATGGAGCCGGGCATTGTGATACTCTAAGAGGCTCTTCAACCAAACCATTTCCCGCTAACAACAGACAGTAGTGATAACATAGTTCACTTATCAATGTTTCACATTGTGTCGTAGGAGAGACAAAGCTCACTTTTTTTTTACACAAATCAATTTTGCCGGTTATGAGGTGTTATCCTGCCTCAGCTCATACTACCACCCCCCAGGATGCGACCCACACAAGTCGACTAACAACCAGGTACCTACTTACTGCTAGTTGAACAGGGAGTGCAGGTGTAAGAAAACACGCCCAATAATTCCACCCGTACCGGGGATCGAACCACGGACACTCAGTGTGTGAGTTGAGTGCGTTACGAGAGATTTTTTTGCAGGGGATTTTCTCATGTCTGCTTAGCCCTCAAAACATCAGTATTACTTGCCTTGCCAACCCTATCCTCATCCAAATACAAGTGAGTCTGCGGCAGAGCATCGGCAGACCGATTCGGATATCATGATATCGTTTGAACAGATCTGATGGAAAACGATCACAACGAATGAGGAGGTTAACAACACTACTGACATGTCTTCTAACAGTTGGATGTCCACCAAAATGGAGTCACCACAACAATTTAGATACGATAGTAACTAAAAATGTCTAGATGGAAATATGTTGGAAGCTTGGACAAATGACAAGCAGATGGTGCGGGGCTGTACAGTGCATCTACACCGGCTGACACCGACCTCCAGTTCAACAGGGATAAAGGAAGGACATCTTTACCAGACTTTACCACACAGATTGTTACAAATTCGTTCCCATCGATTCAAAGACGCAGCTTAATAAATCTGTTGGTTATAATTATCGCAAATCCTAATAATGAAGTATTCAAGTACCCACAAATTAATTGAAACGTTCAACTCTAACCATCATAAACATAGCACAAAATGTACAGTCACATTTGTTTACAATTGATGGTACACACAAAAAAGCACAGACTACTATCTCGCCGGCAGCTCTGCAATTGTTAACACATAATAAAACACAACAAATGGACATTTAGAACACTGATGCCAATTTGGACAACAGAGACGAGAGTTCGACTTTAACTGAATTTATTTTAAAAAATATTTAGATGTACATAAAACATCAAACGCAAGACTGAATGAGTGTGCGACTGTGTTAATGTGTGTGTGTGTGTGTGTACTCACCTAGTTGTACCCACCTAGTTGTGGCTGCAGGGGTCGAGTTATAGCTCCTGGCCCCGCCTCTTCACTGGCCGCTACTGGGTCACTCTCCCTGCGCCATGTGCTTTATCATACCTCTTCTTAAAGATATGAATGGAACCTGCCTCCACTACATCGCTTCCCAAACTATTCCACTTCCTGACAACTCTGTGACTGAAGAAATACTTCCTAACATCCCTGTGATTCATCTGAGTCTTCAACTTCCAACTGTGTCCCCTTGTTGGTGTGTCCCATCTCTGGAACATTCTGTCTCTGTCCACCTTGTGTGTGTGTGTTTGTGTGTGTGTGTGTACTCACCTTGTTGTGGTTGCAGTGATCGAGTCATGGCTCCTGGCCCCGCCTCTCCACTGGTCACTAATAGGTCACTCTTCCTGCTCCATGAACTTTATCATACCTCTTCTTAAAGCTATGTATGGATCATGCCTCCACTTCATCACTTTTCAGAATATTCCACTTCCTGACAACTCTGTTGCCCTGTTTCGATAGATGTGTTGAAGATTGTTGTTAGTGGCACACATAGCTCCTCTGCTCCCTCTCTCAGGACCCATGGAGAGATGTTATCCGGCCCAATCGTTTTTGAGGTATCTAGCTCACTTAGCAGCCTCTTCACTTCTTCCTCGGTTGTATGTATTGTGTCAAACACTTGATGGTGTACCCCACCTCTCCGTCTTTTCGGAGTCCCTTCTGTCTCCTCTGTGAGCACTTCTTTCAATCTCATTCTGAGCTCCTCACATACTTCTCAATCTTTTCTTGTGAACTCACATCCTTCCTTCCTCAGCCTGATTACCTGGTTTTTGACTGTTATTTTCCTCCTGATGTGGCTGTACAACAGCTTCGGGTAAGATTTGGCTTTCGCTGATGTCATTTTCGTATATTCGTTGGGCCTCCTTTCTTGCCTGTTCATATTCATTTCTGGCTCTACGACTGCTCTCCTTATTTTCCTGGGTCCTTTGCCTTCTAAACCTCTTCCATTCTCTAGTACACTTAGTTTAGGCCTCTGTACACCTTTGAGTGAATCAAGGGTTCATCCTGGCCTTCTCGATATTTCTGTTACCCTTGGGTACAAACCTCTCCTCAGCTTCCTTGCATATTGTTGACACATATTCCATCATCTCATTTACTGACTTCAATGCCAGTGCTCTGTCCCACTTAACCTCGTGTAGGAAATTCTTCATGCCCGCGTAGTCCCTTTTCTTGTAGTTTTTCTTCATTTGTCCTGCCCTTCCTGCTTCCCTCTCCTCACACGCTTGTGTGTGTGTGTGTGTGTACTCACCTAGTTGTAGTTGCAGGGGTCGATTCACAGCTCCTGGTCCCGTCTCTTCACTCGACGCTAGTAGGTCATTCTTCCTGTTCCATGAGCTTTATCGTACCTTTATTTAAAGCTATGTATGGATCCTGCCTCCACTACATCACTTCCGAGACTATGCCATTTCCTGACAATTCTGTGACTGAAGAAATACATCCTAACATCCCTGTAATTCATCTGAGTCTTCAACTTCCAATTGTGACCCCTTGTTGCTGTGTTCCATCTCTGGAACAACCTGTTTCTGTCCACCTTGTCAATTTCTTTAATATTTTATTTGTCGTTATCATATCCTCCCTATCTCTTTTGTCCTCCAGTGTCGTCAAGTCGATTTCCTTTAACCTCTCCTCGTAGGACATGCCCCTTAGCTCCGGGACTAGTCTTGTTGCAAACCTTTGCACTTTCTCTAATTTCCTTACATGCTTGGCTAGGTGTGGGATCTAAATCGGTGCTGCATACTCTAATATACGTCTGACATACACAGTGTACAGGGTCTTGAACGATTCCTTATTGAGTTGTCGGAAAGCTATTCTTAGATTTGCTGGCGCCCATATGCTGCAGCAGTTATTTGGTGATGTGTGCCTCAGGAGATCTGCTCTTTGAGTGAAGTTTGTAGTCTCTGGCCCCCTAAACTGTACTCTGCCTGCGGTCTTCTTTGCCCTTCCCCAATCTTCATGACTTTGCACTTGGTGGGGTTCTACTCCAGGAACCAGTTTCTGGATCATGCCGGCAGCCTGTCCATATCCCTTTGTAGTTCTACCCGGTCCTCGTCAAATTAAATTCTTCTCATCAACTTCACATCATCTGAAAACTTGGTCACTTCTGGGTCTATTCCTCCTATCATGTCCTTCACATATACCATAATCTCAGAACCACGTGGTCACTGGCGCCGAGTTTTTTTTTTATATCTTATGTCCACAATGTCTGCACTACTCAAGGTGAACACAAGGTCCAGTCTTGCTGGTTCATTCTCTCCTCTTTCTCTGGTAGTGTCTCTTACATGTTGGTACATGAGGTTTTCCATCATTTTAGCCGTCCATGTTTCTGGGTTCCATGTGGCTCCAAGTTCTCCAGTCAATTTCTTTGTGATTGAAGTCACCCACAATCAGCAGCTTTGCCCTGCTTGCATGAGCCCTTCTGGCCACTTCAGCCAGTGTGTGATACGTCGCACTGTTACTCTCATCACATTCTTGCCTTAGCCTCCTGCTGTTCTGTGGTGGGTTATACATCACTACAATTACCACCTTGGGACTTCCAGACTGAAGTGTTCCTATTATGTAGTCTCTTGCTTCTCATCTACCTCCTCTCTCCAGCTTATCAAAATCCCATTGGTTTTTGATGAGCAGTGCCACTCCTCTATCCCCTCTGTTCCCTCTGTCTTTCCTCAGGATCTGATGTCCCGTTGGAAAGATGGCATCTGTTATCATTCCTTTGAGCTTGGTTTCGGTGAGAGCTATGATGTCCGGTGATGCCTCTGTGATTCTTTTGTGCCACTCCTCTCACTTATTCGTTATTCTATCAGCGTTGGTGTACCATCCTTCGGTTTCCTCTCCAACACTGTGTTCTGGGGGGGTCTGTGGGGGGATGGCCTGGTAGTGTGTTGTGGGATTCTACAGCATATATTGGGGTAGGGACTGTAAGTGTAGATTGTGGTTTGTATTGGGATAGTGTGTTTGGCTGTGGGGTTCTGATTGCGGTTCTGTGTGTGCTTGCACTTGTTGCTCTGCCCGGCTCTGGTTGTCCTCTGCTGATTCTGTCCTTGTCTCTCTTCCTAGCCCCTTTCGTTTCTGTGTCTTCTCGCTAAGCTGCTGTCATTCTGGTCTTGTTCTGTCGTTGTTCTGTTCTTGTATTTTTATTATTCCATCAGCCGTGGTTTCTCTTGCAGGATCCTGTTCCGCACCATTTCTGTCTTGAAAATCAGTTTGATTGGCCGATTTATTCCCTTCAAGTGCCCTCCTATTCTCGGAAAATTTACTATCTCAATCATATACGCTCCCCTGACTTCTCCCCCTCCTCCTCCCATTTCCTTTCCCTCTGTGTCTCTGGGTTCAATTTGTACATAACCATTGTCTTCCTTATTTTTTTCTGGAACACTTCGTGGCATGGTCGTGCCTCTGCATGGGACCTGTCATCTTCTCCACCTTCTCCCCCTCATTTACTGCTATCCCTGCTCCTAACAGTTCCCCCCTTACATTCCTCGACCTTGCTTGGTGGACTGATAGGACCTTAGCGTAAGTCTTGTTTCCTTCCTTTCCATTGGGATCCTCATTTAATAGGGGTGTACCTGCTTCAGATGCCATATCACTTCAGGGCAATAGCCCTGTGACTTGCTTCACATATTTACCTCATATTCTAGGGCCTGTATCCTGGCTTCTGCGGCTTCAGCTTGTGACTCCCATTTTTTCTTCTCTGCCTCAATCCTCATCTATATTTTCGCAGAAAACTTAACTAGTTTGCTTTCCCACTTTTGTTCCATCCTTTTATATTGCTCTTCCATCCATGTGTGTGTGTGTGTGTGTGTGTGTGTGTTTGTGTACTCACATATTTCTACTTACCTATTGGGGTTGCAAGGGTGGATCCATAGCTCCTGGCTTCGCCCCTTAGCTGGTCACTACTACGTCCACTTTCTCCTCCATGACCTGTATCGTATCTCTTCTTAAAGCTAAGTATGGATCCTGCTTCATTTATTTCACACTCCAGAATGTTCCACTTCCAGACAACTCTATGACTGAAGAAATACTATTCTTAAGTTTGCCAGCCGCCTATATGCTGCAGCAGTTATTTGGTTGGTGTGTGCCTCAGATGTGCTGGGTATCACACTTGCCCCAACATACTTTTTCTTGAGTGAGATGTGCAGTCTTTGGTCCCCTAGCCTGTACTTTGTCTGAGGACTTCTTTGAGCTTCCCAATCTTCATGACTTTTCACTTGGTGGGATTAAACTCCAATAGCCAGTTATTGGACCAGGCTTGCATTTGTAGTCTTATCTGTTTCTCATCCGATTGAATTCATCGTATTAGTTTCACATAGTCTACAAACAGGGACACCTCTGAATCTCTTCCCTCTGCCATGTTATTAACATATATCAGAAACACCACCGGCCCTAGGTCTGACCCCTGTAGAACTACACTCATCACAGGCACCCAGTCTGACACCTAGTTACCTACCTTGACTCGTTATTGCCTTCCTGTCAGGTTAATTCTTAGATCCACTGCAGTGCCTTTTCTGTTATACCTGTTTGATCCTCCAGCTTTTGCACTAATTTTTTGCCTGGAACTGTGTCGAAAGCGTTCTTACAGTCCAAAGAAATGCAGTCTACCCACAGGATTTCCCTTCCCTGAGACCGTGCTGGTTGTCGTGTATGAGCTCATTCCTTTTTAAGTGATGCACCATTCTTCTCCTGATAATCTTCGTTATGACTTTGCTTACTATACCTGTCTGTGACACTGGTCTGTAGTTTAATGCTGTCCGTTTGTCTTCTTTTTTTAAAAATTGGGACTACATTGGCTGTCATCCATACCTCAGGTAGCTGCCCAGTTTCGATAGTGTTGAACGTTGTTGTAAGTGTCACACACATCGCCTCTGCTCCCTCTCTCAGGACCCACGAAGAGATATTGTCCTGTCCAACCGCCTTTGAGGTATCTAGCTCACTTAGCTGTCTTTTCACCTCCTCCTAGGTTGTGTGTATTGTGTCCAGCACTTGTTGGTGTACCCCAACATTCTGACTTTCTGGAGTCCTTTCTGTCTGCACTGAAAATACTTCCTTAAATCTCATGTTGAACTCTTCACATACTTCTTGGTTGTTTCTTGTCATACTCCCTTCCTTCCTTCCTCCCTTCCTTCCTTCCTCCCTTCCTTCCTTCCTTTGCCTGATTACTTGATCGTTGACTGTTGTCTTCCTCCTGATGTAGCTCTTCATCTTCGGGTCAAGTTATTATGACATTTTCGAATTTTCGCTGGGCCTCCTTCCTAATCTGTGCATGTTCGTTTCTGGTTCTTCGACTAGTTTCCTTATTTTCCGGGGTCCTTTGTCTTCTTTACTTTTTCCGTTCTCTAGCACACTTTGTTTTGGCCTATCTATATCTTTGAGTGAACCAAGGGTTCGTTTGTTTTGGTCTTCCAATTATTTCTGTGGCCCTTGGGTATGAACCTTTGCTCTTCCTCCTTGCATTTTGTTGTCACATATTTCATTACTTCATTTACTGATTTTCCCAACGATTTCTCTTTCACATTGAACCTTATGTAAGAAATTACTCATTCCTGTGTAGTCCCCTCTTTTGTAGTTTGGCTCCTCCCCTCCTGCTCTTCCTACTTTCCTTTCCACTTGTAATTCTACAATGTATCGAAGCTCAGGACCATGTGATATCCTCAGTGCGTTAACTACTCAAGGTGAATACGAGGTCCAGTCTTGCTGATTCATCTTCCCTTCTCTCTTTCTTTCTCTCTCTCTCTGGTAGTGTCCTTAACATGTTGCTGCATGAGGTTTTCTAGTAACACCTCCATCATCTTAGCCCTCCACGTTTCTTCTCCTTCATGTGGCTCTGGGTTTTCCCAGTCACTTTCCTTGTGATTGAAATCATCCACAATTAGTAACTTTGCCGTGCCCTTGTGGGCCCTTCTTGCCACCTCAGCTATCGTATCAACCATTACTCTGTTACTCTCATCATATTCTTGTCTTGGTCTCCTGCTATTCTGTGGAGGGTTGTGCATCACTGCACGCACCACCTTGGGACCCACAGTCTGAAGTGTTTCTACTATGTAGTCATTTGCTTCCCCTCTGTTCCCTCCTTCCAACTCTTCGGAACCTCACTGGTTTTTGATGAGCAGTGCAACAACAAAACTCTATTCCCCTATCATTCCTTAGGATATGATATCCAGTTGGAAAAATTGCATGTTATGATTCCTTGGAGCTTGGTTTTCATTAGTTCTGTGATGTCCGGTGATGCCTCCATGATTCTTTCGTGCCACTCTTCATACTTATTAATTATTCTGGTGGAGACCTGCAGGGTGCTATGGGTGGCTGCTATGAAGGGAGGGTTTGTGCTGGGGGGGTGGGGGCTACGAGTGTGGAGTGAGGTTTTTGAGTTAATATGTTTGGTTGTGGGGTTCTATGAGGGTTCTGTGGATGGTTGTGGTTGTCTATCTTACCCCTTTCATCCTTGAAATCTCTCTCTGTTTTTGTCTTATTCTCGTTCTGTAGAAATCTAGGTACGCCTATTGGTATTTTGTTGTTTCCTCTAGGTGTAGTTTCTGCAGTAGGATCCTGTTCCTCACTGTTTCTGTCTTGAAAATCAGTTTTGCTGGCCGATTTGTTCCCCTCGAGTATCCCCCTATTCTCTGAAAATATATCTGCTCAGTCAATATCTTTTTTCTCTCTCAGTCATCTTTCTTCGTAGATCCTTCTTTCCGTCTCCTGAAGTTAATGAATTAAAACTGACCTCTTCCTCTCCTCTTCCCATTTCTTTTCCTGTACATTTCTGGATCAGACTTAAACATATTTATTGCTGCTTCCCTTATCATTTCCTGGATCTCCCAGTGGTTTGATCGTGCCTCTGCAGGGGCTCATCACCTCTACCTACCCCCCTTCACTTACTGCTGTCCCTGTGCAAAACAGTATGCCATTTTCGTTCCTGGGCATTGCCTCAACATAGGACATAAGTTCCCTTCTTTCCTTCGGCCCCATCTTTGGATATTGGTGTACTTGCTTCTGAACATCCTGGCTTCTGTAACTTTGACGGACATCTCCCACTCTGCATCCATCCTCTCCTCCATCAAAGCGAAAAGCTCGCCTAGCTTCCTATCCCACCCTTGTTCCATCCTTCTCTTTAGCTCTTCCAGTCATTCTTTCCAGGCCCATCATCCTCTGTTCCTTCCCTGGGTCTTCGACCTTCCCTCTGGGGTCCCATTTTTTTCTCAGTGAAGTTCCTAATGTTAACTTCTTATTGAAGTTCCTGATGTTAACATCTCTGTGAAGTTACTAATGTTAACTTTTCAGTGAAGTTCTTGGTGTTAACCTATCAGTGAAGGTAATAATGCAAACCCCTCAGTGAAGTTCCTAATGTTAACCTATCAGTTAAATTGCTAATGTTAACCTCTCACTGAAGTTGCTAATCCTAACCTCTCAGTGAATTGTCTAACGTTAACCTATAAGTAACATTCCTAATGTTAACCTCTCAGTGAAGTTCCTGGTGTTAACCTCTATGTGAAGTTGCTAATGTTAACTTCTCAGTGAATTGTCTAATGTTAACCTCTCAGTAAAGTTGCTAATGTTAACCACTCACCCGTTTACGTGTGTGTATGTGTATGTGTGTGTGTGTACTCATCTAGTTGTACTCACCTAGTTGTGGTTGCAGGAGTCGAGTCATAGCTCCTGGCCCCGCCTCTTCACTGATTACTACTAGGTCCTCTCTCTCTCCCTCCTCCATGAGCTTTATCAAACCTCGTCTTCAAACTATGTATGGTTCCTGCCTGCACTTCCTGACAACTCTATGACTGAAGAAATACTTCCTAACATCCCTTTGACCCCTTTGACATCCAATTGTGACCCCTTGTTTCTGTGTCCCCTCTCTGGAACATCTAGTCTCTGTCCACCTTATTTATTCCGCGCAGTATTTTATATGTCGTTATCATGTCTCCCCTAACTCTCCTGTCCTCTAGTGTCGTCAGGCAGATTTCCCTTAACCTTTCTTTGTAGGACAATCCCTTTAGCTCTGGGACTAGTCTTGTTGCAAACCTTTGCACTTTCTCTAATTTCTTGACGTGCTTGACCAGGTGTGGGTTCCAAACTGGTGCTGCATACTCCAGTATGGGCCTGACGTATATGGTGTACAGAGTCTTGAACGATTCCTTAGTGAGGTATTGGAACGCTATTCTTAGGTTTGCCAGCCGCCCGTATGCTGCAGCAGTTATCTGATTAATGTGTGCCTCAGGAGATGTGCTCGGTATTATACTCACCCCAAGATCTTTTTCCTTGAGTGAGATTTTCAGTCTTTGGCAACCTAGAATATACTCTCTCTGCGGTCTTCTTTGCCCTTCCCCGATCTTCATGACTTCACATTTGGGAGGGTTAAATTCAAGGAGCCAGTTACTGGACCAGGCTTGTAGCCTGTCCAGGTCTCTTTGAAGTCCTGCCTGATCCTCGACTGATTTAATTTTCCTCATTAACTTCACATCATCTGCAAACAGGGACACTTCTGAGTCTATCCCTTCCGTTATGTCATTCACATATACCAAAAACAGTACAGGTCCTAGGAATGACCCCTATGGAACCCCACTCGTCACAGGTGCCCACTCTGACACCTCGTCAAAAACTATGACTCGTTGTTGCCTCCCTCTCAGATATTCTCTGATCCATTGCAGTGCCTTTCCTGTTACGTGTGCCTGATCCTCTAGCTTTTGCATTAACCTCTTGTGAGGAACTGTGTCGAACGCCTTCTTGCAGTCCAAGAAAATGCAGTCTATCCACCCCTCTCTCTCGTGTCTTACTTCTGTTACCTTGTCATCAAACCCCAGTAGATTTGTGACACAGGATTTTCCTTCCCTGAAACCGTGCTGGTTGTCGTTTATAAGCTTGTGTCTTTCTAGGTGTATGTCTCCTTTCTTAAAAATTGGGACTATATTTGCCATCTTCCACACCTCAGGTAGTTGCCCAGTTTTAATGGATGTGTTGAAGATTTTTGTTAGTGACACACTCAACATCTCTGCTCCCTCTCTTATGACCCACGGAGAAATGTTGTCAGGTCCCACCGCTTTTGAGGTATCGAGTTCACATAAAAGCTTCTTCACCTCCTCCTCGGTTGTGTGTATTTCATCCAGCACTTGTTGGTATACCTCCCTATTCTGAATTCCTGGAGTCCTTCCTGTCTCCTCTGTAAATACTTCTTTAAATCTCATGTTGAGCTCCTCACATACCTCTTGGTCGTTTCTTGTGAACTCCCCACCTTCCTTCCTCAGCCTGATTACCTGATCCTTGACGGTTGTTCTCCTCCTGATGTGGCTATACAACAGCTTCGGGTCAGACTTGACTTTTGATGCTATGTCATTTTCGTATTGCCGCTGAGCCTCCCTTCTTACCTGTGCATATTCGTTTCTGGCTCTTCGGCTAATCTCTTTATTTTCCTGGGCCCTTTTTCTTCTGTACTTTTTCCATTCTCTAGTGCACTTAGTTTTTGGCTCCCTACACCTCTGGGTGAAACAAGGACTCGTTCTGGTCTTTCCATTACTTCTGTTTCCCTTGGGAACAAACCTCTCATTTGCCTCTTTTCATTTAGTTGTCACATATTCCATCATTTATTTTACTGGGTGTGTGCGTGTATGTGTGTGTACTCACCTAGTTGTGATTGCAGGGGTCGAGTGATAGCTCCTGGCCCCGCCTCTTCACTGGTCGCTACTGGGTCCCTCTTCCTGCTCCATGAGCTTTATCATACCTCTTCTTAAAGCTATGTATGAATCCTGCCTCCATTACATCACTACCCAGACTATTCCACTTCCTGACAACTCTGTGACTGAAGAAATACTTCCTAACATCCCTGTGATTCATCTGAGTCTTCAACATCCAAATGTGACCCCTTGTTGCTGTGTCCAATCTATGGAACATTGTCACTGTCCACCTTGTCGATTCCTTTCAGTATTTTATCTGTCGTTATCATGTGTCCCCTATCTCTCCTGTCCTCCAGCGTCGTTATGTTAATTTCCCTTAACCTCTCCTCGTAGGCCATGCCCCTTAGCTCCGGGACTAGTATTGTTGCAAACCTTTGCACTATCTCTAGTTTCCTTACATGCTTGGCTTGGTGCGGGTTCCAAACTGGTGCTGTATAGTTCAATATAGGCCTAAAGTACACGGTGTACAGGGTCCTGAACGACTCCTTATTGAGAAGTCGGAATGCTGTTCTTAGGTTTGATAGTCGCCCGTATGCCGCAGCAGTTATTTCGTTGATATGCGCTTCAGGAGATGTGCCCGGTGTTATACTCACCCAAAGATCCTTTTCCTTGAGTGAGGTTTGTAGTCTCTGGCCCCCTAGACTATACTCCGTCTGCGGTCTTCTTTGCCCTTCCCCAATCTTCATGACTTTGCACTTGGTAGGGTTGAGATCCAGGAGCCCATTGCTGGACCAGGCCTGTGTGTTTGTGTGTGTGTGTCTGTGTGTATTTGTGTGTGTGTGTGTACTCATATATATGTCATTGCATGGATCGAGTCTTAACTCTTTGCCGCACCTGAAAACTTTCTGCTTGCCATATTCCTTGCACAGTTTTCTCTTTTGAGCTCTGCTTTCTTCTGTCCCTCATCTGCTATTCTTCCTTCAGTGTTGGCTTAAACAATGGTATTCGAAACTTAATATTGTATTCTAACTTGTTCCCAGAGGATTCTCGTAATTTATTTAACTTACATCAGATACACATACTGTCAATACATCTCTGCTGGTTCATCTTCCACGTAATTTTCATTTTCCCAATGCGTTTCCTCGGGGTTGAAATCACCAATGATATATTACCTTAGCTTAGGTCATGTGGTCACTTCTGTTCCACTATGGTATCAACAACATCTTTGTTGTTATCTTCACGTCCCTGTTTAGGTCTCCTTTTATTTTGTGGTGGTCCGATAATTCTCTGCTACTACTTAGAAATGTGTCTCATTTCAGTTTAATTATCTCATTGCTTCAAACATCCACTGATTACTTATTATCAGTGTTTTCTCTTTCTTTCAAAATTACTTTATATCGTGCTGTAAATTTTATATCTGTTATCATCTCAATTTTTTCGTCTCTGTGTGAGCTATGATGTCTGGGATTGCCTTTGCTATTTTTTTTTTAATTTTATAACTCTTGGGATATTTTGTCTGCATTTTTGCACTATACTTTACACTGGCTTGAAGTTTGCAAATTTTCTTCTCGTTCTTCGTATTTTATGAGGAAGTTGGCGAGGACCGACATGTCATAGATTTCTTTACTTAGCAAAACTGAATATATTATAAATGTGTTCCTACCCTAACAAACGATAGTAATGTTGACCAGTCACATTCCATCCCACCAAATGGGATTTCAAGCTTCGTATTGACATCCGTCAACCTTATCTGGATTATTCGGTAGAGCAAAGAGGATATTGTGACGAATTTCATTAAGAGTTCATTTAGCTAAGGTGCTTGATGGGCTTCGTCTCAGCACATCTGAAGTTTCAGTTATGTGAGTATTACCATCTCTCAGGCAAGGATATTCCTGACATAGAATAAATGGAATATTTATGCGGCTATCCTCCCTCATCATTAAGCCAGGCAACATATATTATATATGGGAAAAAAATTAATGAGGGTTGGGCTTGAATTTGCATACATACACACAGAGCCACGAGCTGTGACTCGACCTCTGCAATTACAATTAGGTGAGTACATACATACACAAATACATACATACATACACATGTACATTTAGACATTCATACATAGTGTATGTTCGTACGTATGTAATATGTATGTATGTATGAATGTACGTACCTATATATGTATGTATGTATGTGTGTGTGTGTCTATGTAGTATGTATGTAAATGTGTATGTGTGTATTACACACACAAACACACAAACACACACACACACACAGGAAGGGCACTGGAATGGATCAGGGAATACCTCACAGGGAGGCAACAACGGGTCATGGTGCGTGATGAGGTATCACAGTGGGCGCCTGTGACGAGCGGTGTACCGCAGGGGTCAGTCCTAGGACCAGTGTTATTCTTGGTATATGTGAATGACATGACGGACGCGATAGACTCAGAAGTGTCTCTGTTCGCAGATGATGTGAAATTAATGAGGAGAATCACATCGGATGAGGACCAAGCAGGACTTCAAACAGACCTGGACAAGCTTGACATCTGGTCTAGCAACTGGCTTCTCGAATTTAACCCCACCAAATGCAAAGTCATGAAGATCGGAGAAGAGCAAAGAAAACCGCTGACAGAGTACAGGCTAGATGGACAAAGGCTACAAACCTTATCAAAGAAGCAAGACCTTGGGGTGAGTATAACGCCAAGCACGTCTCCGGAAACACATCAATCAGATAACTGCGGCAGCATATGGGCGACTGGCAAACGTAAGATTAGCGTTCCGTTACCTTAACAAGGAATCGTTCAAGACACTGTACCACGTGTACGTCAGGCCCATACTAGAGTATGCGGCACCAGTATGGATCCCACACCTGGTCAAGCACATCAAGAAATTAGAGAAAGTGCAAAGGTTTGCGACAAGGCTAGTTCCACAACACAGGGGACTGTCCTATGAAGAAAGGTTGAGGGAAATAGGATTAACAACACTGGAGGACAGAAGGGTTAGAGGAGACATGATAACGACATACAAAATACTGCGGGGAATCGACAAGGTAGATAGTGACAGGATGTTCCAGAGAGGGAACACAGAAACAAGGGGGCACAACTGGAAGCTGAAGACTCAGATGAGTCAAAGGGATGTTAGGAAGCATTTCTTCAGCCATAGAGTAGTCAGGAAGTGGAATAGTCTAGCGAACGATATAGTGGAGGCGGGAACCATACATAGTTTTAAGACAAGGTATGATAAAGCTCATGGAGCAGGGAGAGCAGAGACCCAGTAGCGGACAGCGAAGAGGCGGGGCCAGGAGCTGAGTCTCGACCCCTGCAACCACAATTAGGTGAGAACAATTAGGTGAGTAGAGGCATGAAGAATTTCCTGAATGGGGTTCAGTGGGACAGAGAACTGGCAGGGAAGTCAGTAAATGAGATGATGGAATATGTGACAACAATCTGCAAGGAAGCTGAGGAGAGGTTTGTACCCAAGGGTAACAGGAATAACGAAAAAGCCAGGATGATCCCGTGGTTCACCCAAAGGTGTAGGGAGGCCAAAACAGAGTATGCTAGAGAATGGAAGAAGTATAGAAGGCAAAGAACCCATGAGAATAAGGAGAGCAGTCGTAGAGCCAGAAATGAATATGCACGGGTAAGAAGGGAAGCCCAACGACAAAACGAGAATGACATAAAAGCTGTTGTACAGCCACATCAGGAAGAGAACAGCAGTCAAGGACCAGGTAATCAGGTTGAGGAAGGAAGGAGGGGAGGTCACAAGAAATTACCGCGAAGTATGTGAGGAGCTCAACATGAGATTCAAAGGAGTGTTCATAGAGGAGACAGAAGGGATTCCAAAAAGACGGAGAGGTGGGGTACACCATCAAGTGCTGGACACAATACATACAACCGAGGAAGAAGTGAAGAGGCTGTTAAGCGAGCTAGATACCTCAAAGGTGATGGGGCCGGATAACATCTCTCCATGGGTCCTGAGAGAGGGAGCAGAGGGTCTATGTGTACCACTAACAACAATCTTCAACACATGTATCGAAACAGGGCGACTACCTGAAGTATGGAATACAGCAAATGTAGTCTAAATTTTTAAAAAAGGAGACAGACACGAAGCATTAAACTACAGACCAGTGTCACTGATATGTATAGTATGCAAGGTCATGGAGAAGATTATCAGGAGGAGAGTGGTGGAGCACCTAAAAAGGAATGAGCTTATCAACGACAGCCAGCACGGTTTCAGGGATGGGAAATCCTGCGTAACAAACCTACTCGAGTTCTATGACAGGGTGACGGCAGTAAGACAAGAGAGAGAGGGGTGGGTAGATTGCATTTTCCTGATCTGTAAGAAGGCATTTGACACAGTTCCACACAAGAGATTAGTGTAAAAGTTGGAGGACAAGGTATGGATAACAAGGAAGGCACTACAAAGGATCAGGGAATACCTGTCAGGAAGACAAGAGCGAGTCATGGTACGTGGCGAGGTGTCAGAGTGGGCGCCTGTAACGAGCGAGGTGCCACAGGGGTCAGTCTTAGGACCGGTGCTGTTTCTGGTATTTTTGAACATGACGGAAGGAATAGACACCGAAGTGTCCCTGTTTGCAGATGATTTGAAGTTGATGAGAATAATTCATTCGGATGAGGACCAGGCAGAACTACAAAGGGATCTGGACAGGCTGCAAGCCTGGTCCAGTAACCGGCTCCTAGAGTTCAACCCCACCAAGTGCAAAGTCACGTATATCGGGGAAGGGCAAAGAAGACCACAGATGGAGTACTGTCTAGGGGGCCAGAGACTACAACCCTCACTCAAGGAAAAGGATCTTGGTATGAGTATAACTCCGGGCACATCTCCTGAGGCGCACATCAACCAAATAACTGCTGCAGCATATGAGAGCCTGGCAAACCTAAGAACAGCATTCCGACATCTTAATAAAGAATCATTCAGAACCCTGTACACTGTGTACGTTAGGCCCATACTGGAGTATGCAGCACCAGTTTGGAACCACACCTAGCCAAGCATGTAAGGAAACTAGAGAATGTGCAAAGGTTTGCAACAAGACTAGTCCCGGAGCTAAGGGGTATGTCCTACGTTAAGGGAAATCGACTTGACGACATTGGAAGACAGGAGAGATAGAGGGGATATGATAACGATATATAAAATATTGAAGGAATCGACACGGTGAACAGAGATGGGACACAGCAACAAGGGGTCAGAGTTGGAAGTTGAAGACTCAGATGAATCACAGGGATGTTGGGAAGTATTTCTTCAGTCATAGAGTTGTCAGGAAGTGGAATAGTCTGGGAAGTGATGTAGTGGAGGCAGGATCCATTCATAGCTTTAAGAAGAGGTATGATAAAGCTCATGGAGCGGGAAGAGTGACCGAGTAGTGGCCAGTGAAGATGTGGGGCCAGGAGCTGACTCGATCCCTGCAACCACAACTAGGTGAGTACACTTATACATACATAAATACACACATATACATACCTACATACATTCATACATACATACATACATACATACATACATACATACATACATACATACATACATACATACATACATACATACATACATACATACATACATACATACATACATACATACATACATACATACATACATACATACATACATACATACATACATGTATACATGCATACATACATATACACATACATACATACATACACATACATACATACATACATACATACATACATACATACATACATACATACATACATACATACATACATACATACATACATACACACTACATACATACATACATACATACATACATACATACATACATCACATACATACATACATACATACATACATACATACATAATACATACATACATACATACATGTACATGATATACATACATACATACATACTACACATACATACTACATACATACATACATACATAACATACATACATACATACATACATACATACATACATACATACATACATACATACATACATACATACATACATGCATACATACACACATACATACATAAATGCATAAATCCAAGAAAACTCGTAATTAACTACTGTCTATTAATATATACAATACAGGGCCGGGACTGGACTTATGATCCTTGTACATGACAGTTCCAACACTTTTATTTTATATTCGTTGTTCCGGGTGGATATTCTGAGTGCCCTCGGTGGGTCTTGGTTATTGCCACTGTTGCAATTAGTTCTCCTCTTCGCTTATTTGCCGGACCTCCAGTGTTCATTTATCACCTATCATCTTGTTCTCATCATTGCTTTTCCTCTTGTGTATTTTGCCTGTGAGCAATTGTAATGTCCTATCTTGATTACACTTATTTTCCAGGACTTGTATTGTTAATTAGTGTGTTGGAAGTCCCTTGATTGTTCCCTCATTGGAAGTCCCTTGATAGTTCTGCATTGGAAGTCTCTTGATGGTTCACCATTGGAAGCCCCTTGATGGTTCCCCCATTGTTAATCGTCATTCTTTTTTTTTCTTGTAATGATTTTCAAGCATACACATGCTCTATTTTGTCACTATTTTTCTAACAAACTCCCATTTAAGAGCTTCTTTTCTAGCTGTTAAGAACATGAGAACATAAGAATGGAGGAACGTTGCTGCAGGCCTACTGGCCCCTACTAGCAAGTCATTCTCAAGTCCAACCATTCTCACCCACATATCTGTCCTACCTATTCTGAAGGCTAGCCAAGATGTTACCTTCAGTACCTCACAATAGTCAGGTCCTAACCATGGTGTTACCTTCAGTGCCTCACAATAGTCAGGTCCTCAGTACCTCACAACATGCAGGTCCTAAGCAAGCATTAATCAAACAATAGACCTAAGCTTTATTGTCATTTTCATTCTGTGAAGCTTACCACCAGTGTTGAGGAATTAGACATGTATGCAACTCTTGGATTGGCCGTTTCCCACAAAGGCAGGGTGGCCCGAAAAAGAAAAGCTTTCATCATCATTCACTCCATCACTGTCTTTCCAGAGGCGTGCTTACACTACAGTTATAAAACTGCATATATATATACCATTATTATTATTATTATTATTATTATTATTATTATTATTATTATTATTATTATTATTATTATTATATAATTTGTATTAATAATATAATCAAGAGCGCTAAACCGTAGAGATCATATTCACCTATGGTGATGGGAGGTATTATGGTTCAGTCCAAGGAACTTGACGGCAAATCCAATTCCTCGGATCAATATCCTCTCTCAAGTTTGCTGTCATATAAAGCTGCAGAAAGCGATGGCAAGTAACACTTGCTTCTGAGAAAACATAAAAGAAGTTGGTTTCTGCACAGATTATCCTTCTAACTGGAAGTTATTTTTTACAGCGTCTTAAGACGCTGGAAGAACGTTGTTGACACTAAGACGGAATGACTTCCACCTGGTTCCCTGTCGTCTGTTACATCGTCACAGTGTGACAGCATACTTGGTGTCCGTTACATCGTCACAGCATGACAGCATACTTGGTGTCCGTTACATCGTCACAGCATGACAGCATACTTGGTGTCCGTTACATCGTCACAGTGTGACAGCATACTTGGTGTCCGTTACATCGTCACAGTGTGACAGCATACTTGGTGTCCGTTACATCGTCACAGCATGACAGCATACTTGGTGTCCGTTACATCGTCACAGCATGACAGCATACTTGGTGTCCGTTACATCGTCACAGTGTGACAGCATACTTGGTGTCCGTTACATCGTCACAGTGTGACAGCATATTTGGTGTCTGTTACATCGTCACAGCGTGACAGCATACTTGGTGTCCGTTACATCGTCACAGCGTGACAGCATACTTGGTGTCTGTTACATCGTCACAGTGTGACAGCATACTTGGTGTCCGTTACATCGTCACAGTGTGACAGCATACTTGGTGTCTGTTACATCGTCACAGTGTGACAGCATATTTGGTGTCTGTTACATCGTCACAGTGTGACAGCATACTTGGTGTCTGTTACATCGTCACAGTGTGACAGCATACTTGGTGTCCGTTACATCGTCACAGTGTGACAGCATACTTGGTGTCTGTTACATCGTCACAGCGTGACACCATACTTGGTGTCCGTTACATCGTCACAGCGTGACAGCATACTTGGTGTCTGTTACATCGTCACAGCGTGACAGCATACTTGGTGTCTGTTACATCGTCACAGTGTGACAGCATACTTGGTGTCTGTTACATCGTCACAGTGTGACAGCATATTTGGTGTCTGTTACATCGTCACAGTGTGACAGCATACTTGGTGTCCGTTACATCGTCACAGTGTGACAGCATACTTGGTGTCCGTT
The DNA here is from genome assembly GCA_009830355.1 of Cherax destructor. Lineage (NCBI taxonomy): Eukaryota > Metazoa > Arthropoda > Malacostraca > Decapoda > Parastacidae > Cherax > Cherax destructor. Next base: position 76,337 of record WNWK01008649.1, read on the forward strand.
ACATCGTCACAGTGTGACAGCATACTTGGTGTACGTTACATCGTCACAGGTGACGCATCTTGCCGTTACATCGTCACAGTTGACAGCATATTTGGTGTCTGTTACATCGTCACAGTGTGACAGCATACTTGGTGTCCGTTACATCGTCACAGTGTGACAGCATACTTGGTGTCCGTTACATCGTCACAGCGTGACACCATACTTGGTGTCCGTTACATCGTCACAGCGTGACAGCATACTTGGTGTCCGTTACATCGTCACAGTGTGACAGCATACTTGGTGTCTGTTACATCGTCACAGTGTGACAGCATACTTGGTGACCGTTACATCGTCACAGTGTGACAGCATACTTGGTGTCCGTTACATCGTCACAGTGTGACAGCATACTTGGTGTCCGTTACATCGTCACAGTGTGACAGCATACTTGGTGTCCGTTACATCGTCACAGTGTGACAGCATACTTGGTGACCGTTACATCGTCACAGCTTGACAGCATACTTGGTGTCCGTTACATCGTCACATTAGTAGGAAAATATTTTATTTTAAAATTTCGTTACTACGAATATTGTAGTGAGAATGAAGTAATAACATTGGTAGAATTACCGACAATATGTTAAGTAAAATGGCACAATTGCAACTAATGTGACATTTTATTGTGGCAACGTTTCGCTCTCCAGGAGCTTTGTCAAGCCGTTACAAACAATACATGGATACAGAAGGTATATATAGGCTTAGAGTGAGGTGTATTACTAGTGATAGTGGTAGTAGTAGAGACATAAGTAGTAGTAGTAGTGGTAGTAATACAATAAGGTAGAATAATCAACTTGCACATGAGGAAAAAGGTGAAAGCAATTTCTTGGGTAGCACAAAAATATAGGTTAGACAAATATTTGTGTTGGAGGTTGGAATAGAGAAGACCTGTATCAGTGTTCCACCTCTGCCAAGTTCTTTGTGTAGTATCAGCAGGAGAGACTGTGATGGCAGGGTTTACTGTTTTCAGGAGGATTCTTGCTAAGACTTCAGAGAATGAAGTAGAAAGTACATAATGGGATCTTGATACAAGGAATTCTTTTGGACGAAGACCTACTTACACTAGTGGATGGTACCACTGTGATCCCGCCTCCTGCTTCCACTCACCTGACTACAGTATATAAGCCACTACTCCGGCCATATGCTGTACTTTCTACAAGAGTGATGGACTGAACACGTCGATTCCAAGCTGAGGGACTGATTACCTCAAGCTCTTCCTCTCCTTACTCCCTGATGAAACTACTGGGTGGCGAAACGTCTCCTTAATAAAGATTCCCATATGTTGCATAAATGTCTCAATCTTCATATATATATATATTATATATATATATATAAAATTTTTTATATATATATATATATATATATATATATATATATATATATATATATATATATATATCTTATTGACACATCGGCCGATTCCCACCAAGGCAGGGTGGCCCGAAAAAGAAAAACTTTCATTATCATTCTCTCCATCACTGTCTTGCCAGAGGGGTGCTTTACACTACAGTTATAAAACTGCAACATTAACACCCTTCCTTCAGAGTGCAGACACTGTACTTCCCATCTCCAGGACTCAAGTCCGGCCTGCCGGTTTCCCTGAATCCATTCATAAATGTTACTTTGCTCACACTCCAACAGCACGTCAAGTATTAAAAATCATTTGTCTCCATTCACTCCTACCAAATACGTTCTCGCATGCTTGCTGGAAGTCCAAGCCTCTAGCACACAAAACCTCTTTTGCCCCCTCCCTCCAACCTTTCCTAGGCCGACCCCTACCCAACCTTCCCTCCACTACAGATTTATACACTCTCGAAGTCATTCTGTTTCGTTCCATTCTCTCTACATGTCCAAACCACCTCAACAACCCCTCATTAGCCCTCTGGATAATTGTTTTGGTAATCCCACACCTCCTAATTTCCAAACTCCGAATTCTCTGCATTATATTCACACCACACATTGATCTCAGACATGACATCTCCACTGCTTCCAGCCTTCTCCTCGTTGCAACATTCATCACCCATGTCTCACACCCATATAAGAGTGTTGGTATAACTATACTCTCATACATTCCCCTCTTTACTTCCATGGACAAATTTCTTTGTCTACACAGACTCCTTAGTGCACCACTCACCCTTTTCCCCTCATCAATTCTATGAATCACCTCATCCTTCATAGACCCATCTGCTGACATGTCCACTCCCAAATATCTGAATACATTCACCTTCTCCATACTCTCTCCCTCCAATCTGGTATCCAATATTCCGTCACCTAATTTTTTTGTTATCCTCATCACCTTACAATTTTCAATTTTCTTCTTTTACATACCCTACCAAATTTATCCCCCAACCTCTGCAACATCTCTTCAGAATCTCCCAAAAGCACAGTGTCATCAGCAAAAAGCAACTGTGACAACTCCCACTTTGTATTTGATTCTTTGTCTTTTAACCCCACACCTCTTGCATTCACTTCTCTTACAACCCCATCAATATATTGAACAACCAAGGTGACATCACACATCCTTGTCTAAGGCCTACTTTTACTGGGAAATAATATCTCTCTCTCCTACACACTCTAAGCCTCACTATCCTCATAAAAGCTTTTTACTGCTTTCAGTAACCTACCTCCTATTCCATACACCTGCAACATCTGCCACATTGCCCCCCCTATCCACACTATCATACGCCTTTTCCAAATCCATAAATGCCACAAAAACCTCTTTACCCTTATCTAAATACTGTTCACCTATATGTTTCACTGTAAACACTTGGTCTACACACCCCCTACCTTTCCTAAAGCCCCCTTGTTCATATGCTATCCTGCTTTCCGTCTTACTCTTAATTCTTTCAATAATAACTCTACCATACACTTTACCTGGTATACTCAACAGACTTATTCCCCTATAATTTTTGCACTCTCTTTTGTCCCCTTTGCCTTTATACAAAGGAAAAATACACGCTCTCTGCCAGTCCCTAGGTACCTTTATATATATATATATATATATATATATATATATATATATATATATATATATATATATATATATATATATATATATATATATATATGTATCAAGCTCTTTCAGAATACTTTTACTGAGAACAGCTGCAGTAAAGTGGAGCTTCATTGATTCAAAGCAGACAATCACGTGTAACGATAGCTAACGAATTTGGCTTGGCAGGTTATGGGGTTTATCATTGGCAAATGACTGAAATTCTTTTAAAATCTCCATGCATTCTGGAGTGCATTGAAAGCACGAAGAAAATCCTCCATGCTTTTAAGTAGTGTTGAACATGTATAAGAGGCATAAAGAGAGAGAGAAAATGACATATTCACTTCATTACAAACAAGTCTGGTACTACATTCTTCTTCAACACAGATGTCAGGGAATTATGACCCCTAGCAGTGAATTATGATCCCTAGCAGTTAATTATGACCTCTAGCAGTGAATTATGACCCCTATCAGTGAATTATGACCACTAGCAGTGAATTATGACCCCTAACAGTGACTTATGATCCCTAACAGTGAATTATGAGTCCCTAGCATTATAATTATGAGCCGTAGCATTGAATTTGCACCGTCAGCACCAAATTCTACAATATTTTCTTTTGTAAGGAATATGATTACTGGTAAAGAATTTATTAAGAGTATCATATAAAGCAGAAGCAGTAGCGTCTTGCACAGGAATCAGCTCTACAAAACAATCTTCAGTTTGATACCCAACAAGTGTTCGACCTGCCCAGCACCAGTTCTGATTGGTAAATCACGCTCATAGATGAACACTGCCAATCTAGTGTCACTTTCTTTTAGGACATCATCCCTTTTCTTTCTATCACTTACAGAAAACATGTTAAACACAGACGATTGTGTTATCATTGCAGAACAGTGTTAGATACTCTTATTTCCAACTAAATGTTTTTTGCCTCATTTTTACCAGAGCTAACAAACGTATTAACATTGCAAGCATTGCAGGAGCCAGACAGCAGCCCTTTTGAGCTGGACTTCAGCCATCCGCCGAAGTCTAGTTCAGATTCCAAGAAGCTCTTATATTTCAGCTCAGTTTCAGCTTTCTTTCTTGGAGTATTGGCAGACAACGCTGCTGCAGCCGAACTATCCTCGCCCTAGTCCATTACTGAAGCTTCCACATATGGTGGGTGAGTGTGTTGGTCAGAGACGTCAGTGACTCTCCATGGACTGTGGTATTGACACACTGAATGTATAGAACGCCTAATGGCAAGTGACTTGGTTCATTGCCAAGGCCTATTGGTCTTAGTTATGGCACACTCGTGACTGTTGCTGAGTAGGCCCTCCCGGCCAGGCTCAGGCACCAGCATCTGTTGACAGGGCCGCCACTGTCTGCTACACTTGTTTCTTATTAGTGAACGTGTATATACACTCCTGGTGTATATTTAATACACATTGATTGCATTGGGATAGTCGAGAAAGCGACATTACGTGATCACAGTGAAGTCACTTAACTAGACCATGCAATTTTCAGATTATATTTGGCATGGGATTTGTCAAAAAATTTGTATATGTTGTGAAATTTTGTATAAAATTCAGTAATTTGGAATCTGTGGTTAAATTTCAGACGTTATGCAGAAATATATGTATATCTGGCACCACTGCCAGGGAAATACTGTAGCTTCAGTAATCCTGTTAACGATGCTAGGCAGTTTATGCTTCAGTGACCTTAGCAGATTGTTCCAGTACTAAAGGATAATCTGTCTCTCTCACTGATTGGGTTGAAAATAGTACTGATTTTTTTAAATATTAAGAAGCTTTGATCATTATAGACTGAGATGTTTATCAAGACTGATATACACGATCTTTTTTATTTTAATCATTACACAACACAATCTTTAGCAAGTCTTTTAGCATTAAAATTAATTTTTGACGAGGCTTCGAAACCACTTAAAAATTTTGTACTATAATTTACTTAAATTTTTGGAGAGTTAAATTGTCTGGAATATGTGCTATGCCAAAAATATATATTTTATAATAAACTGTTTAATAAACTTCTGTTTAATATGATAAAACTCTACCAGGATATATCTACTCACGACGCCCTCCTCACACACACACACACACACACACACACACACACACACTAAAGCTCTCGCTTCACGCACGGAGAGCCCGGGTTCAATTCCCGGCGGGGCGGAAACATTTCAAAGTGTCTCCTTACACACACACACACACACACATACAACAGGCCTAGTGTCTAATCGACATCTGCCTAGGACGAAATGGTAACTAACACACACATACACACACACACACACAAAAAAAAAAAAAAAAAATACTGAGAGGAATTGACAAGGTGAACAAGACAGAATGTTCCAGAGATGGGACACAGCAACAAGGTGACACAGTTGGGTGTTGAAGACTCAGATGAATCACAGGGATGTTAGGAAGTATTTTTTCAGTCACAGAGTGGTCAGGAAGTGGAATAGCTTTGGAAGTGATGTAGTGGAGGCAGGATCCATTTATAGCTTCAAGAAGAGGTATGATAAGGCTCATGGCGAAGGGAGATTGACCCAGAAACGGCCAGTGAAGAGGCGGGGCCAGGAGCTATGACTCTACCCCTGCAACCACAACTAGGTGAGTACAACTAGGTGAGCACATACACACACACACACACACACACACACACACACTTATTTCGTGAACTTTGCGCACGCAACTCCTAAGGTTCCTTATCCTCGGCATGACAGACAGTTGTCATTGACTGTGTGCATGCAACTCTGCAAGTCCTCGACCGTCTAATGGACAAATTACGTGCTTGCTTACATAGGAGGATGGAAGGTGGAAATACCAGAGATACTGAGATGTAACTGAAGCTCTGTTCGCCATGACCACAGCAGACTTGACTGTTAAGACCATGAGAGGCCTGGTTATCAAGACCACTGAAGACTTGGTAGTCATAACCACGGCAGACTTTGTCGTTAAGACCGCAACAGATTTCGTCAAGATTACAGCCAATTTGGTAGTCAAGATCATAGAAGAACTTTTCATCAAGCCCGCAACACACTTGATCGTAAGGACCATAACATATTTATTGGTTAAAACAACACCAGACTTGGTCCTGAAGACCACAGAAGACGTGGTCGTCTAAACCACAGAATATTTGATCTTCTAGCAAAAAGTAGAACTGGTAGTCAAGCTCAGTTCTGCTGTTGGCAGAATTCTGTTGTGGGTATGGACAGGTTGATAAGTAAGACACATGTACAACTGCTGCACATGTGTCTTACTTACTAACCTGTCTTTATTGTATACCATTTTGATGGTGACCTGTTCTTAGCTCAGTGGTGACCTGTTCTTAGCTCAGTGGTGACCTGTTCTTAGCTCAGTGAAGACGTGTCTAGTGTACTCCCTGTGGACTGAATCAAGATGCCCCTATTGAGCAACTTTACCAGCAGCTTAAGGAGGAATTGAGGGTAGCGAAGCTTGAGATACGGCGATTGACGGAGGAAAACAAGAGGATTCGTAGTAGTCCTCCTGTTGTGA
>WNWK01008650.1:0-82870 GCA_009830355.1 Cherax destructor
TTACATCTCGTGGTGCATGAGAGGAGCAGGCGCTGTCCGTATTAGAGCTATGGCGGCAGGTTTCTATAGGACAAGATGTCGTAATCAAGAGGTGTATGCAGGAAGGTGGTGTAAGGCGTTTTCTTTGGGTTATAGGAACATCACGGTTGCGTTATTGTTGGGAGGGGGTGAGGGACCAACATGAGTGTGTGAGAGGTATGGTTTTATTAGGGTAGCAGGGGTGTAAGGGAAATGAGGATGGTTTGTTGTTGATGCTTTAGGTTTCGGGTGCTCTGCTTTCAATGATAAAAATAATAAAAAAAAAAAAAAAAAAATTTTTGTTAATCAGTAGTTAGTGAGGTTGGCGAAAAAGGGTTGTTGGGGAAGGGGGTGTTGGGAGCATAAGGGAAGCTTGCCTGTTTTCTAACTGTCGGCGTCATCATAATCTCTTAGGGGTTTGTGAGTCAAAGCAAACCTTTGTTGACTAAATTAAAGGAAAAAACAATATATATATATATTGGAAGATCTCTGTGTGTGAGTGAGATCCGTGTGTTGGTGATGGACATTGTCACGTATGGCAGGTGTTTGGATGTATGTTTGGTGCTGTGTGTGGGTGGAGAAAATATTTTCCTTTGTGTTAACTTTTTCAGCTACCACCGGGGTAATTTTTGTGTTTTGTCTGTGTCAAACACAGGGAATGTCATATGGTTCAAGCATGACATGGTGGTGGTAAACCTGAAATGTATGAGTATGGGGAGGTTTTATTTGATATGCACCAGGTTCTAGGAGCACTGTTGTGGTATACAGCAGTAGGTTAGGTAAGGCTCCAGACTTTTGAAGAGTTAGGTTTTTGATCTTAAGTGATCGTTGAATGTAATATAGTGGTGTCTTACATTGTAAAGACAGTTAAGTTTGATTAATATTAGTAATGTGTGTGTAGGGTGTTTGGATTTTGTTCGAGGTGTTGTTAGGTCAAAGGAAAAATTTGTTTTGTATATATGGATGAGGTTTTACAGCTGTATTGAGATATGTTTAAAAAAAAAAAAAAAAGGGGGAGTTAGGATAGTACACAATTACAAGTTTAATAAGATGTTGTTTGTGACTTGAATTATGACTTACGTCTGACTCGAAAGGGTATTACATTAAAAAAGAAAAAAAAAAAAAAGGGAATAGAAGTGGGTTTACAAGTGTACATGGTAGAGATGTAATGGTTTCATGTTATTTGGTGTATTACAGTGATACCAGGTCTTCGGACTGTTTGGGTAAGACTTTTGCAGAGACAGTATTGTTCATGTGTGTTTATGGAATGTAATATGATTTTTAATTTTTATTAAGGCAGTTGTGGTGTTTAATTTTTGTAACATGTGTGAGCAGGGAGATGGGTATTGAGGTGTGGTTAGGTAAAGGCAGTTTTTGTTTGTGTATAGTTTTGCTGCAGTTTGTAGTTGTATTCTGATATTTTCCAGTAAAGATAAGACAACCTAGTAAATAGGTTAATATGAAGGAGATTGATTATATTTGTTTCGTTTTCTGGTAGGGTGAGGAGCTTATGTATGTTTCAATATGCGATTTTGTCATGACATGTATTGTATGTACTGTTTTAAATAAAATATATAAAAAAAAAAAAAAAAAAAGTGAAAAATAAGTTCGTAAGGCAGGAACGCCCCTTTGTAAAACAGTGCTGAGATTCATTAATAAATTTAATTAAAGGTGGCTACGAATAGTCTCGGCAATAAAAGATTCCATAAATTTTCCCACTGTGGAGGTAAGGTTTATTGGTCTGTAGTTGGAAGCTAAGGACCTGTCATTTGGCAGATAACCTGGTGAAAGTTTGAAAATGTTTGTGGGAGGGGGATGGGGGGTGAGGAACTTATTTAATAATATTTTAAGACACCCAAATCAGTTTTCTTTTATCAGGTGTTCACACAATAGGCGGCATGGAAGTCTGGGAGCACCTGACTGTTGAAGAGACTGTTAATGGAGTTAAAATACCTGATAACATCTACGTGAAAAACGGACCAAATGAGATCATCCACACACCTACCTCGTTTGTGTCTGTTGCTGCAGATTCAATACTCATAAACTCTAATCTCAACCAAATTCAGGTAGTATTGGTGTTACTGTTCTGTTAGACATTCACTTAGTAACTCTAGCCTTTGTTGTAAATTTGCTCTCATAATTCGTATAGTTAGTTGTAATGAATATTTTGATGCAATGGAAAATCTGTTGAAAAATACTTTTTAGAATGACGTCAGCTTTAGTGAAACATTTATTTTTGAAAGTATGACTTTCGTCTTAACAGTAAAAAATAAATTTCAGCAAGTTGACGGGAGACTGTCAGTGTTGCTGAGTAGGCAGCAGCAGCAGCAGCAGGTAGTGAGCAGTACAAAGGTGTTCACAGACCTGACCCTCCTCGGAAACAGTACCGTTGGCCTGAAAGTAGCTGGCTACAACATAAATGATTTTGTCATGAATGTTCAGCAGGAAGTCCTCCTTGGGCTAAATGGTACAAAAGATTTTCATTAAAATTGATCAATTAATATATTTAAACTGAATTGCAAAATTGACGTTGCATAAATGCACGGGTTTAAACTTTGGTATGGTGAATTCGCTGACATTCCTAGCCGCTAGTTAAATCATAAACTAATTATTGACACTTTTTAACTTCAGCTGCCACAGAAATAAACGGGTCTTTGACCTTCGACGATTCTGTGTTTATCGTTGATGACCATCTGAATGGAGTGTCCCTAGCTAAAATCCGCAACTATGCTCTCTCCCTCTCTGCCACTTACGTCGACATTCCTCTTGTGTTCCTCGGCCCTGTCCAGGTGAGAAATTAAATATAGGGGTTTAAAAGTGGGGTTCATAAATCTTTTTAACATGTATGACACCATGATCCCAGTATTACAGGTTCATGTTTTAAATTTCAGATTACTGGTGACCTATTAGTTACTGGTAGACTCAATGGTTACGAAGCAAATTCCTATGTTCTTACTGGTGGCAGCTACACTTTCCCAAATGCAGTAACATTCACGAATGGTCTGGTATGTAGTTTTAATTAGGCCCGAATATATAATTTTGTCAACTAAATGTTAGTCTGGTTTATTTAAAGCATTTATAAATTAAGTGTATTACTATGCCTTGTTTCGTCTGGTATTCCCACTACAGAAAGCAGAGGGTAATGTGACCACCGGTAAGATGCCTTACCCTATAAAGCTCTTAGCTTCGCAAATCTTGTTAAAGACTAAGACTAACCAGATAATAACGAGGGACATCTACCTTCTGGAACCAATCATGACTGACTTGTGGGTGACTGGTCCTGTATGGGTCAGTGGCGTAGATCTCGCTGATGTTGTCCTCACTAACACAGATGCTGAAATAACTGGTTTGTTAATGTTCACTTTTGTTAAAAAAACAATTATGAATTTATGCTACTTTAATGAATTCACTAAATGAATCCTTGTATATTATATAATCTTTGCTAGCATTTTTTTTTTCGAGCAGGACAGAAGAGTTTTACCACCCTTCAGGTGTTAACGGGGACCAGGATGGGAGAAGTGAATGTTGGTCACTGTGGAACTATCGACGGTATAATCTTCAATGAAGTCTTCGTCACAGACACGCTAAAAAAAATTGGTACGCAGTATGACTCAATTTTTACTGTGTCCAGTAAAGGAAGATTATTCTTTTAAACCAGTGTTTTTAAACTCCATGTTCTTTGCTTTTGTATAGGGAAATAGTTTTACGGAAACTACTTGCAGCCAGTTTTTCTAACATTATAGGTTCTTTTTTTCTTAAGCCATCCTAACCAGGGAAGAAATGTGGAGGGTTTTTTGTTTAATAAATTAGCTACTGCATCACTAGTGACACATTCCCCACCCTCTCATTTCACAGGCACTCTGACATTTTATAACTTCCATGAATATATTGTAAAATGTTTAAATTCATTTTCAGCTTTTGGCACACAGACGTTGACTGGCAGGTACATGTATGCACTAGTTGCCAACACTGTCACAGGCACAGACTTGGGAGTCTTCGAGAAGAATGTTGTGTATAAAGACAATGCAGAATACATTACAGATACAATAATATTCAGTGGAAAAGTCTCTGTTCAAGCTCTCGAATTTGGTGGTAAGTTTGTCTAATTTACTCAACTGGTCAGCTAATTGTGTTGAAATCTCTGCTCACTTTCCCTACTCTCATTTTCTCTCAGTCGCTTCTTCCACACTTTTCCTTCAGTACTTCACCTTTCTTTGTACAGCTCCACGCCAAATACCTCCTAGGAATTAGGGAAATATATCTTAAATTTTGGTACTTTGAGGTTCGTAGATTTTGTAAATTTTGGAGACACAATGTAGCGAGATAATACACTAGGTCGAAGTACTTAAATACTATTGGCAAGACACTGTTCCTGGGTTTTTTTTCTTTGCAGGAGACTTTGACGGGGTATCAGCAAGAGATTACAGTTCAGGATGGTTGCTGAAACAAGGCGATCAGACACTCGCTGGCAGAAATACCCTGGAAAAAGTTACTGGAGCAGAGGTCATGTTAGAAGGCGCGTACCTTCAAACAGTAGACTGGAGTAGCTTTTTGCATTCTACTGCAAAAGTGGACGAGAGAACTATTATTAATAAAGCTTCCTTTGGTAGGTGTAGAAACTTTATTTTACTAAATTTTCCACATCTGTTAGTCTTTATGGACTGGCCTTTTTTTAAACTTTAGCTTTTGAAGCGCTGATGAAAATGTGAAATTACTGATATTAAAATTTGATGGGCAGTATCTAATATGCCAGGAGGATGTTGGTGCAGTGAATTTGATTAATTTGCAGTAATTTTATTTCCTTCTAAAGTAAAATGAATCTCACATACAGGTCTTGTATATGGAAGTGAAATAGTCTTGGATGGGACTATCCAGGGATGGGACCTCAGCACACAGGCTCTCACAGCCTCTGCTACAGCACAAACTGTAAGTACAGAAAAAAAAACTTGATAAATCCTGAATGGTGTTTTGTTTGATAAATTAAAAAAAAACTCTTTGCAGGTAACTGGTAAGAAAGAGTTCTACTCCATGGTGTTCTATTCTGGGAAGTTCGACATGATTAAGAGTCTATTTGTGAGAGAGACGTCTGAGGATGATGCTGTGCGTGTCGACCTGAGTACTCTACAAGAGTCCCTGGTACTCGAAGATGAAATCATCCACGTTGACTCCTTAACTGTTAAAGGTTGGCAAACCCACTTGTAAAAAAAAAAAAAAAAAAAAATATATATATATATACTTCAATTTTTCTAAATTTAAAACTGTTTTTTTTTCTACAGGCGATGTTATCTTCTACGATAATGTAAGGATCTTAAGATCTCTTAATGAGGTGGATGTGAACACCCTTACAGAAGAGTTCTGGATGAGTGACCTACCCGCCAGAATCACTGCCCTAGCGTCATTCCAGAGTGTTGTTCTGGAGCCGGATGTCGACCTGCGGTTGAAGGTGTTTTTTTGTTTTTGAGGGTGGGAAAGATTTATTAATGAATACTTCAAGACTAGTTTGAATTATGACTGTCTCTTAACGTTCACTTATTCACTAGGGGCTGATGAATGCGGTGGATGTTGAGACGTTGTGGGACTCAGTCTTGAGGAAGGAGTGCGAGAGCCAGCAAGAAATTTCTGGCTCCTTAACCGTTGACATCCTTACTGTGGCAAACGTCTTTACATTCTCTGTGGACTCTGTAAACGCCTGGGACTCTGTGAGTATTACATTTTTATTGAATAAAAATACTTTCCCTTTAATTGGTTAAGAGCCAATTTTTAATGTCTTGGTTGTGAACTTAGTAAATTTAACATGAATTAAGACTGGCTAACTGAAGCCCAATGGGGAAATTTAAAAAATATCAACCTTGGCTATGAGGTCTGTTATAAACTCTCGTAAAATTTAAAATTAATATGCTGATTTATTTTATTTAGGAATTAAATTTACAATAATCATATATTTGTCCTTGCATCAAAATGTCCTTCAGAGTGACCTGCAGGACCTGCTCCTGGTGGATGGTGATCAGGTGATCACTGGACTCGTCACAATGAACCGGATTAATGCTCAAGGTAAGCTACTGTTCTGCTATAAAGTGGTCTTGCAGACCAAGTGAGCTAACACTGCTTTACTATAACGCAATACAAGTTAAATTTTAACTTTAATATTCTACCCGAGAACCTAAATAACTTTTTTCTTGAAGTAAAAGTTTATAAAAGGTTTTCCTCTTCCTTTTCAAATCCCTTTAACTGTGACTAAAATTTGCTGAAGTAAACGACGAAGACTGATTAAAAAAATCTCTAACAATTTGGGAAGTGTTGCTGCCACCTCCGTCTCTTGTATTTAATCTGCTCCATAAAATCCAACTGTCGAAGGTACTGATAATGTAATTAAATCTTTAATTTGCTATTATTTTTGGTCCAAATTGCCAATTACTTAATGGTTCTTTATTCTCGTCTTCTACACTGTAAAAGATTTTTTCAGCTTATTTTTCTTTTTTTCTAGAGTATTACTAGTGTTCCTTGGTACTAGTTAAGCAAAGGCATGTAGCTTCTTTAAGCCATGGACGGGGAAATAAACAATTAGACTTTAGAAAACCTTCTAGTTTAGTCAGCTGTATGGTAGGTAATTTCTGTAATAAATTGCTGATTTAAGACATCTTGTAATTTACCGGGGACGGAGGGGAAACAAAATTATCGGTTAATGGTTTGGGATTGGGGGGGGGATACAAAAGCTTCCACCGGATGCAAATACTTATAATAAATAGTAATTTTCTGAATATTGACTACAAAAGCACCATACCTGGAGAGGGTTTCGGGGTTCAACTCAGTCTGAGACCAGGCGTCGTGGTGGATCAGGGTCTGATCAACCAGGCTGTTACTGCTGGCCGCACTCAACTGACGTGCGAACCACATCTCGGCTGGTCAGGTACTGACTTAGGTGCTTGTCAGGGGTCTATTGGTAATCCCCCTTGTGTATGCTAGGAGGCAGTTGAAGTCTTGGGGCCTCAGACATTGTGTTGTGTGTACTAGTGCCGCCTATGCTTTTCATTGTGAGATTGTAGCATCTCCTGCCCAGTCTTTTCCTTTCATAAGGAGTGATTTTTTCGTGTGAAAGTTTGGTACAAATACATCTAACAAATTTCCCAAGTGTATATTATCAGGCATCTCTCTTCTGTGTTCCATGTAATACAAATCAAGGGACTTAACCGTTCCCAGTAATTTAGGTGTCTTATCGTACTTGTGTGCCGTGAAAGTTCTTTGTACACTCCAGGTCAGCAATGTCGCCAGCCTTGAAGGGGGGTAGTTAGTGTACAGCAGTATTCCAGCCTAGAGAGAACAAGCGATTTGAAGAGAATCATCATGGGCTTGGCGTCCCTAGTTTAAGGTTCTCATTATCCATCCTATCATTTTCCTGACATTATCACTCCGGGTTAGAATTTGTTGCATACCCTGATAGTTTTAATTTCCTTAAGTTTTCCATATCAGAGTATAGTTAAAATTTTGCTTCATTGAACTAAATATTGTTTTGAGTGGCCCATTTTAAGATTTGGTTGATGTCCGCTTGGAGTCTTGCGGTGTCTTCGATGGAGGTCATTGTAATGGCAATTCGGGTGTCTTCCACAAATTGAAGACACGGAGCTATGGCTTACATCTGTCAGATATGAGGATGAGGAATAAAATGAGAGAGTACTGTCTTGTGGAACAGTTTTAAGAAATAAAATTAAGTTCACCTAATGATTTTTAAAACTCTTCAAAATTAAAATCCTGGCTTAAGCAACCCTCTCCCATCCCCAAAGATTGAAATCCTGGCTACGTCATTGAGTTTTGTCTTGGAAATGCTTCAATTTCCTAGGTTTAAGTTGGTGTAGTCTCCAATCTGCTCATTTGAAGCACTCTTAAAACGAGCACATTAGCAATGCCGAAATTTCGGAGTGGAAAAAACTTTTATTTCGGTTTGAGAAGTTCTAAAGGCTAAATTTAAATGCATGACTTCCATAATTCTTCTAGTTTTAACATCTTTTATTGTAATTAGACCTCTTTAAGGGGGGCTCCTTGTCGTGGTAAAGAGGCTATCGGTCTGAGGAATTGGACCTCTTTAGTCTTCTTCCTCAGACCGAACCTAATTACCCCCCCCCTCCCCTTTCCCATATTCCCCATCCTCCCTTTTCCCTTTCCTCCTTCTCATCCCTCCCTTATTTCCTTCCCATTTTAGCCCTGGTAGCTTCTCTCCACAGGCATTCTAGTTCCTAGGTAGGGGGAAGGGTACCATGGTCCAATCCCATTCCGTTGAGGTCCTTGGCGGTGGTGTAGTTTGCCGTGGAATCTGGATCGCCTGGGGATGTCCCGATCCCTCTCCGGTCTCCCGGGGGGTGGCCTTTGGTATCTTTCGGGCGACGGGTGTATCTCTGGAGGCCACCTTTCGGATTCCGGGGGTGGTGGCCGAAGGCGGTATGCTTTGTGGCGGATATCCGGCCACCTTCTCTTTTGTCCGCCGAGGTGGCTCGGTGGATGTGAGGTTGCTATCCCGGATTGCTGGTTTACTGGCATGAAAGGTAGGGTATGGCATGGGTTCCATGCAGCATCTGCACTACTTGCAGTGTTGAGGTCCTCTTGGGCGCGGAGGGGGATTTACGCCCCTTTCATCCTAGGAGCTATTCCTCCACGTTCCCCTTTTTTTTTTTTTTTTTTTCCTTTTTTTTTTCTTAAAAACAAAAAGAAAGAAGTAACCTAACCATGGATGCCCTAAACTGTGAACCAACCCTTGGGCCCCTTCCTGATACCGCACCCAGTACTGACCCTGCCTCGTTAATGGGCAACTCTTCGGTTTAAATTTTCTAGTGGCAAAAACTCGTCAAATTACGTTTACTAGACGTTCAGTGGTCTCTGATCATCCATTGTACCTATACGGCTCACGTATTCCAGAACGTGATAGTCAGGTTTCTCGGCCTCCTGTTTGACCGTCGATTGTCCTGGAAACCTTACATTACCTCTGAAGGCAACTTGTCACAGCCTGCTGAACCTCCTTAAAACCGTAGCACATCTTTCATGGGGGGCTGATCGTAGAACTCTCCTCCGCCTACATTCAGCCCTAATTTTATCGAAACTAGATTATGGTGACCAGATATATTCGGCGGCCTCCCCTGCTACTCTTTCCAGCCTTAATCCCATCCATCACCAGGGATTGCAATTATGCCTTGGTGCTTTTCGTTCTTCCCCGGTTGAGAGCCTCTAGGGCAACACGGGTTTAGAGCAGGTCGCTCCTGCCTGTCCCAGCTCCTGGACCACTATGACAGGGTCCTGGATGCTGTCGAGGATAAATAAAATACAGATGTAGTATACACAGACTTTGCAAAAGCTTTCGACAAGTGTGACCATGGTGTAATAGCACACAAAATGCGTGATAAAGGAATAACAGGAAAAGTTGGTAGATGGATCTATAACTTCCTGACAAATAGAACACAAAGAGTAACAGTAAACAGTAAAGTCCCAGGCAGCCACGGTGAAAAGCTCTGTTCCACAAGGCATAGTACTCTCTCCCATTCTATTCCTCATCCTCATTTCTGACAGATGCACGCCATAGCTCCGTGTCTTCCTTTGCGGATGACACTGATTGCTATGGCAGTCAGTGTCAAAACTCCAAGTGGACATCTACTAAATCTTCAAATGGGCCGCTCAAAACAATATGAAGTTCAATGAGGAGAAATTTTAACTACACAGATATGGAGAACTTGAGGAAATAATAAAGTATCAAGGTATACGACAAATTCTAACCATACAATAGAGCGAGAAAGAAATGTGAAGGACTTGGGAGTGATAGTCATAGGATCTCGCCTTTAATTAAAGACCACAACAACGTATCTACCTCATCGGCTAGGAAAACTAGGGACGCCAAGCCCATGACACTCTTCAAATCACTTGTTCTCTCTAGGCTGGAATACTGCTGTACACTAACAGCCCCCTTCAAGACTGGTGACATTGCAGACCTGGAGAGTGTACAAAGAACTTAAACAGCACACACACGTACGATAAAGCACCTAAATTACTGGGAACAGTTGAAGGTCCTTGATCTGTATTCCCTGGAACGCAGGCGAGAGAGATGCATGATAATATACACTTGGAAGGTCCTGGAGGGATTGGTACCAAACTTGCACACGAAAATCACTCTATGAAAGCAAAAGACTCGGCAGGAGAGGAAACATTCCCACGATGAAAAACAGGGGCGCCACGAGTACACTGAGAGAACACCATAAGTGTCCGAGGCCCCAAGACTGTTCAACTGCCTCCCTGCATATATTAGGGGGTTACCAATAGACCCCTGGCTGGTCTTCAAGAAGGCACTGGACAGGCACCTAAAGTCAGTACCTGACCAACCGGGCTGTGGTTCGTGCGGCCGGCAGTAACAGCCTGGTTGATCAGACCCTGACCCACCATGAAGCCTGGTCTCAGACCTGGCCGTGGGGGCGTTGACCCCCGAAACCCTCTCCAGGTAATGACGCCGCAGTCAGCGGATTGCAAGATTAATGTGAATTGCGCAGTATTAGGTTGGTTAAAAAAAAAAATTGTAAATTGTAACTAGACTAAACTAGGTGCAGGATAAGACTGCTGCGCATACCAGTGAGGTATTTTTCCTGACTGTTTCCAAATAATTGTCACAGGACTTAATCTGTGGTATTCGTAGGTTGTACATTGTAAAATGTAAACTAATTCCAGTGCTCCAGAAATATGGAAAGTGTTGACATTTGATCAATAGTTAATTAGTGCACAAATTAAAAGTTTTTCATTATCAAGAATCTTAAAAATCGAATTGATTAGATTAATATTTAAACTTCAAAGAAAATATGCAAACCAGTGACTGTTAATTCAGGTTCAGGGATATCTAAATGTGAAATAAAGCTAAAACAGGTACGGCAGATTTTGAAGTTACAATGAGGTTCTTATATTTGTTTTTATTCAGCAGATAGTGAATAATACCATTTATTAGTAAAGGATTGGCCAAATTTAGAAAATTAAAGTATTAGTGAATTTAATCTTAATTTTTTTTCTAAATTCTATGTAAAGCAATTAAATTAATTCCTTTATGGAAAGGTTAAATTGTCTAATGGTAATTTCTTTACAGCTTCAGTTATCCTTGATGGTACAGTGAATGGGTTGCGCATGGATGCGGACTTTGTGTTATACGGAAGGCCAACCACTATCAGCGGCTGGAAAACATTCTTGATGGATGTTAACATTGTGGGCGACTTGAACGTTGAGCCACTCTCTCTCATCCAGGTATGTACCGGATGCCTAGTAAGTGGTAGTTAAAACGGCAAAGCAGGTTGAACGAATATTGCCCTAATAGTACAAGGTTTACATTGAAGAGGCGATAAAGAAGCGTCATTTTGAATATCCAGTAGACCGTCGATTATGACTGGGTTAGGTTCCTGAAAATGCAGTGTTAGATGAATCGATGTTAAAGGAACTGAAGAGCTTGTGGGGAAAAATAGGGTTACATTCCTAGGACCCCCCCCCCTTTTCCCCCCAAAAAAAAAATAACTTGTCCAAATCTTACAAAAATAATGCAATTTTTGTTCATTATTGTTACAATGCATGTTTTTTTTCTGTTGCTTAAAATGCAGCAGTAATATTTCTAGTCTTAAATTGGGGTTACTGGTGTTTGTCGACGATTGTGAAGGAGTAGAGGCATGTTGAGCCCCATTTGGGCTGAGGTGGATGGTAGTTCAGTCAGTCAGTCAGTCAGTTTGCAGCGCTGAAATTTTTTCCCTACCGAGAAGCAGATCGTTTAAAACTGAATTTTACGAAGTATAAAACGAAAATATGCTGCAATTTGAAAATAGTTTAATGGAGAAAACGTTTTAAAGGAAAAGTTTTAATCGACGGTCTACTGTACCCTAACCAGTATTACTTTGTACTCTGCTAAACAGGGTGTAGACGTGTCGGAGTTCACAAAGTCAGTGCTGTTAGTTCGGCCAAATGGCCAGGTCTTCATACCAGGAGTCACTACATTCAGAGGTCTTAGGATTCTGAAGCCCCTAACGTGAGTTAGTCTTCGGTGTTTGTGGGTCTAAATATGATGAATTTTGTGAACTTGATAAAATGCAACTTGGTATTAATTTTTTCTTCAGTGTAATATTCAGTGCAATTACTGTTCACCTCTGATGTCTGCAGTGTTGGCTCTACAGTGGATGGAGTGGTAGTGAGCCGGAACAACTTGCTAGTTAAGAGTGGAGATCAGACGGTGCATGGGGATTTGACGATAGTCTCTGCCCCCAACACCGTAGCTCTTGCTGCTAAAGCGGATATCTCGGTCCAAGGAAACTATTTAAATAATATAAATCTGGAAAGACTGGGTTCTTTGACGGTAAGACATTTTATTTTTCATAAAGCAATTTTTACTTTTCTGAAAATTTTCAAAATGTCATTACATTAAAGCAATTAGTAATGGTGTAGTAGAATATGCCGAGGTTTAGTAAACCCAACCAACCTAAAAAATCCTTCATGTTGCAGGTTCCCACGACAGGCGAAGTGATCATCACTGGATCTGTTCTCTTCTTAAATGATGTGGCAATGACTGAAATATTGCTGGTGAACGACCTTATCAACGGCTACAACATTACTGACCTGGCACTGTGCCTTCTGGGTCACCACATCGTGGAAAACATGGGCAACAAACTGGAAGTTATCTTAGAGATAATGCAAGATATAAAGGACGTGCTTGCAGGTGGGCGACTCTTTAATAGAAACTGTTCTTAGTATCTAATTAATGGTATGCATAAAACTAAGACCCTTCAATATTTACTTTCAATAGTTCATTGCTGAAATTTTTAACCTTAAAACCAAATTTTTTTTTTACCTGGATTTCAGGAGGGACAGAAGCTGTATGGTATTACGAGGATCAAAAATTACCAACACAGTTGTATAAATTGATCCCAATACAGTAAGCTGGTAGAACTGAGTTTTAATGTACTTTTAAAATTCTCATTTGGAAAGCCTCTAGTCTAATTATGACCTTTACCTTTCATAACCTGTGATACTATTATAAGTGTTTAAAAAGATAAACCTTCGAAATATAACTTGAGCAACATAAACTACTGATGGTATAATATAAATAATTACTATCATGCCTCCTTTAATTTCAGGTTGACGGGCGAGTTAGATGTTAACACGTGGACTACACTGGTAGGCCTTGACAGGACAGGTGGGCGCCTCCTAACCTACAATATAACAAACTTAGTGCAACTGTGTAAGATGAGCCAGCACCTCTCCTTTTTACTACTAGTAGTAGTGTCAATAGTACTCTGTAATATTTAAAAAGAGCAGTGAATGGAAAGTTCTTAAAATTAGTAACAAACTGTTAATTCTTGGCACTTACTGTATTAAACTATTATAGTACAATAGAAACTGCATGAAGCTTGTTTTATCCTGCCAGATCCTGCCATTGATGTGGTAAAGCCAGTCGCAGCAGTTGGTATGGGGCAAGGCTTGGTAGCTGTTTGTGGAATAAAGGGCACGGCTGCTGCTCCGCTGGATCTACTCTTCACATCAACGTACAAAAAGGTAAAGATTTCACTAGACTCCAGGCGTAATTTTTCTTTTAGATTCTAAAATTTTCTAAAGAATTTCTTCTACTAGACTATATTTTCATTTTTTAAAATAACGCAGTTTTGAGCCCTTTTTATTTTTATCTAATTTTTACAGTAAGTAATGGTTCCTTAATTTTTACACATAGCGAAAGGATGCAACAAAGTTGTGGGTTTTAATGACTTACTGAACAGGCTAAATGTTGCCTTATACTTGTAAATCCAGCTAGATTGTGACAACCAAAAATCCTTCCTATGCTTCTCTTGCAGTTGAGTGTGGAAAATGGTTCTGGTTTGGGCTACGGCCACATTTACTGGTTTGGTGAAGATAAGGTGATGCTGGAGGCTGCATTCCAGATAAAGCAGTGTAGAGACCTCGTGGTGAGCATTAAAATGGAACTTCATTGTTTTATACTAAATTGTTACTGATAAATAGAAGTTTACTATTGAATTAAAGAAAATTCTTGTCCTGAAGTCTTTTCGTTACTGCAGAGTTTCAGGATAGGAGACAGTGTGTGTGTGGCAGTGCTGGACTACTCTACCAGCTCCTCAGTGTTGTGCAAGATGCCTAGTGAATCTTTCAACTTGATGACCTACCTACCTACTGAGAGAGCAATAAAGGTAAGACTATTTAATCATGCGGTGAACACCACTCGGACAATTAGAGAAAGTATTTTTATAAAAGTATTTACTAAGCGCTAAGAATCTTTCAAAAGGGGGATACCAGTAGCGGGTGGCCTTGGTTTTTCCTATTAGGTTTCTTGCTAAGCTTATCCGGTGGTATCTATCTAAAATATGGTACAGAATAC
The DNA here is from genome assembly GCA_009830355.1 of Cherax destructor. Classification (NCBI taxonomy): domain Eukaryota; kingdom Metazoa; phylum Arthropoda; class Malacostraca; order Decapoda; family Parastacidae; genus Cherax; species Cherax destructor. Next base: position 14,390 of record WNWK01008650.1, read on the forward strand.
TTTTAAAAAATATAGGCATTAATCTGTATATTTGAATTATATTTTTTTAGTGTTTATTCTCAAAAAAAAAAAATTACAGCTCTAACCATTAGGAAGGTTCGGATTACTTTGCAATAAGTTAAAATTTGACTTTTGGCTTTATTTGCATCAGCCAGAACTGGAGATTGCCACTGCTGATCACCTTCAAAATTTTAAACTCGTGTAGTAACCCTGATACTTATCCTAAATAATATAGGACCTGATAACAATGCGAGGACGTCTTGGGAGATGTTAAGAATAAATCAGAAGCAAAGACAGCAGTGCCTCAGCGTACGTAATAAGGCTAAGATTGCTTTGATTTATGTACGGTGAAAGTAAAAATGAACATAAAAAAGTGCAAGGTGATTAAAGTAACAAAAATTAGGTAATGAAAGACTGAATATCAGACTGGAAGGAGAAAGACTTCAGTTATTTGGATGTAAAATGGGGTTGTCAGCGAGAGTTTAAGGAATTAACTAAGAAAAGTTGGTGCATTGAAGCATATGTTGAGACAAAGAACTTTATGTAGGGAAATGTGCGTATATAGTGGTACTAATGCAGTTAAGTGAGAGAAGTATAGATTTTAAATGTTGCAGAGTAGGCTGGAGGCAATGTGTGGTGTGAATATTATGCAGAGAATTCCTAGTTTAGAGATTAGGAGATGCGGGGCTACTGAAAGTATTATACAGAAGGCTGAGGAAGGGTGAAGAAAAATACGATGATTTGGAGGGTTTATGAATCATTAAATGTACGAGTCTGGACATGTACGAGTCTGGACATGCATACTTGATGTAATGTATTTGTGCAGCATTTGTATGTACAAATGTACGGATGCAGACATGTGTACATCACTATACAATCATCAGCCTGTGTACGTAAATCTATAACCAATAAGAATACCCTAAAATGTGAAGGTCCATCAAAAGAGGCTATTAATCTCTTGAAAAGAAAGTTTCGGGAAAGGCCTATGTGAACTTGGTCAAGAGAACCTGACCATGGTACTTTTAAGAACCTTCACCTGGTAATAGATGACCAGAGTTTGAAATTTGAAGCTGAATGGATAAGGCTTTCTGAAGTTATATGTTGACTAGTTCCAGCTCTTGGGCTTCTTGTTTTCTTTTAACATTGAGTTAATGAGACTGATGATTTACTTCATTTTATTCCTTCTGAAGTAATTTTTGTATTTTTATTGCTAAGACTACTTAATGACCTACTATATTGTCAGTTGCTTTTAAAACTACTTGCCTTCATATAGTCTAGGTTAGAGTTGAGGTACAGCTCCTGTCTCCTGAGATTTTAGGTGCAGCTAATACAGTGGTGAGGCTTTACGAATGAGATCAATTTAACCTCGCAGCAACAAATACATTGTGGGTTCAGTTACCTAATGATAAGTTTCACCTATTTAATCTAAAATTTAATGTACACTACCTATTACTTTTCCTTCCTTTTTAAAATGACTAACTTTAAGTTTAATATTAAATTAGTTCAACAGAGCAGGTGAAGAAATACTGGCATTTAAAGGTTGACTGTCTCCAGTGTACTTTAATAATTGTACTGGCATAATGTTACAGGGTGCCTTGCTATCGCTAACAACTGGGAACTTTATCATAATTGTTGAAGCTGGCACCACCACACAACCCTCTCGTCTGAAGATATTCAAATACGAGAACACACAAGGCAGGCTGGCAATGGTTAGCATAAATTTCACTGACTATATTCAGCTATTTTTTTAATTTGCAAAATTGAATGCAAATTAACACAACCAAGAATTTCTTTAAAACTTTATGCTCTTTTTATATTACTGGAGATATTTTATCGGCAATCATATGCCAGGTAGATTAAAAACTTAAGCATTGTATTGTGAAAATATATTTAACTACCCTCGTTCTTAAAATTTAAAATTAATTCTTTAAATGTAAAAATAAGGAACAGACGATTATATTTCAGGTGCAGAGTTTGGCATCATCAGGACTGACGTCAGTTTCAGTTTTCAATAGTAATTCGGAAGGTGTGATTGCCATCACAAGTAGCCAAACAATGTACATGACTGGCAAAGTGGTAATACTTAAGGCCACACCTACTTCGACCTCCCTCGCTCTCACTCAGCTGCAGGTATACCAAAATTTTGAGCTAATGGATTTTTTTCTTTAGTTGCCAGATTTAAAGCTCGTGTTACATCCCATGAAACAATGGTAGCGGACTTGTCCTTCTCTTGGGTCTAATCTAATTGCATCTCGTTTGTGAGGCACTGTAGGACCCCTACTAGTTTCAACCTTACATAGGTTTTTTTAATTTTTGCAATCTTCCATGAAGGCATTTAAATTTTCTAATGTATTAAGTGAACTTATTTTTCCCCTCAGACACTTGAGGTTAAAGATGCGGTAGACAGCAGCTTGGGGATGATGCCTACTGGCGAGATGGCTCTCTACTTGCAAACAAAATATAACCTCCTAATTTATCTACTAAAGGGATCTTCTTTCATCTTAGAGAGGGAGGTGAGTTTTAATAAGATTAAAGATTACCAATTTAATGGTAAATACAAAGCTTCGCCAATTTAGAAGTAGCACCACTAACAAAGGAATTCTAACAAAAATGTAATACGTTATTTCTATCTTTGACTTTCAGATAAAGACTCCTCCAGCTATGCACCCGTTCTCCTTTCCGTTCGTGCACACAGCTTCCAACACACCAATGGTGGCTTACACAGGCACGGGACTCCTGGACGAGTACGATGACCTGCCCACACTTCAGCAGGCTACGCCCACATTATACAAATCTGTGTATAGATCCCATACAATACTGTCTCGACATGACCTTGCTTAGTTTTAAAAACGAAAATATTTTCTAGTCTGTTTTAAGGACCTTCACGATGTTCTTTGGTGTAACTAAATTCTTTAAATAAAATTTAGAAAGAGAATTTCTATATAAACCTTAATTAAGCTGTAAATAACTTTTAAAGCTTCGCAACTAAATGATTAAAACTAGTAAAATGCTAATCTACAATGTTCCTATTCTAACATGATGAGAACGACATAGTTTACAAACCGTGCAGTCTCAAGTTCTTGGCATAAAACCAATCCTCTGTGTGTACATGGTTTGTCAACAAACCCCGTTGGCTTTCACGACGCTGTGTCAACTTACGTAATGTGGCCTAAGTGACTGAAGGACAGACCCCAATCCCCACGTACCCCTCCTAACCTCGACTGTATTTGACATCGGTAGCAGGGAGTCTTCCCCTGCCCCCAACCTTTCAATTAATTTGGAAGGAATCGGTTTCTCTTCCTTGTGGTCCTACTAATTACACAGAGGTGGTCTGTACTATCCGTAGGAAGACTGGATCGTCAGCTGGACGACCTGAGGAATTATCGGCAATCACCTTGGGTAGTAAGTGTGTTCAACTCTGCGTTCTTGCTTCTGGTACCTTTGCAACGATCTAATCTGTTTTCAAAGTCTTGCTATGTTCTGTAAAAACTATCCTGGGGTTGTGCCCGGGGTAGGATTATTATTGGTCTCTGAAGGAGTTAGCACTGCTCATGTAGAGATGGATGGATTAATAGTGGCAGGGTAGTTATTAGTCTACTCTTGTCATTTGTCAAGCCACAAACATCATTTCGTTGTGCCTCTGGAAGAATCCTAATAACCCCTGCATAAACTTGGGTCATGGCAATTACCCAAAGGTCAATATGCCGGGGACCTGGTTTCTGTTGTTGCCTTAATATCTTCATTTCTAAAAGGTGACATCAATGTCATACTACTATATAGAAAACCGCTTGTTATGCAGAGCATTTCGGGCAAATTGGGGTAATTTTGTCCCAGGATGCGACCCACACCAGTCGACTAACACCCAGGTACCCATTATACTGATTGACAGCAGGTGTCTTAAGGAAACACGTGATAATGATTTCCAACCGTACCGGGGATTCGATCTCCGGACAGTGTGAGAGCCGAGTGCGCTAGCTATTGAGGTACGCGATACCCTTATTATTTTCAAAAGTGACCTATAGGCACCTCAGTGGTGAGCTTGATGTATGTTGTAATGGGCAGGTTAATTCCTCTCGGCATAAGGTCAGAAGATGGCTGATGATAGGTTTATTGGCTCGATAAGTGGTCGGCTCTTCTTGTCTTGAAGGACATTTAGGAATAAGCCAGTGGTCGTGAATTTTCTGAAGGACCAAATTTCTGTCTTTGGCTTCGACCGTGCTGAAATTTCAAGAGTTTGAAAAGTGTTTTAAGTACAATATGGGAAGACTTGCTACCTAACGTCGACCAGATCTAAGGGCAATCTGGTGTATTCTTCAGGCCCTAAGAATGCTCATGCACTTGTCTTGGCGACCCCAGTGGAGAATATACTTGCCACTGGTTATTTGAACCAGTTGCATTTGGTTTCTAGAGCATGACTGAGGACAATCTGTTTTTGACCACCTTTTGGAAATGGGAGGTGCGTAGTGTTTTGGTGAACTTTAATTCACGTATATAATTCTGGGGTAAGGAATTTATTTGAAACTATTTTGCCCCTCCACACTGCGCTTACTGCCAGAAGTCTGGCCACCAGATGACTGACACTGCCCACTCCTGTGCTGAAGTCTCTCAACTATGGAGGCTTCCACATAGCTAATAAGTCCTTGCTGTGCACAAGTTAGTGCACGCTGCTGCGCTGTTTGAAAATGGGCCTTGTAGTCAGTACGGCATATCTTCTGTATCCTGGGAGTTAAATGGTTGTTGCCTCTAGTTGTAGAGCCCCAGCTACTTAAAGGTCCTCAGCTTTCCTCAGGGACCAGTTATTCTCGGTCTCGGACCTCCTCACAGATAGCCCAAACCTGGTCTCCCACGTCATCCCATCTGCATAACTGATATAAAAGTATCTGCATTTTTCTCGTACAATTTGCAGAAAAATGTTAAGGTGTCAACTATCTATAAAAATCATGTTTTGGAAAAGTATCTGTATTCATGGAGACCTGTCGAAGACTTCTCGCTTTTGCCTCTCCATGTCGTAAACACCAGTACCCCAGTGCATTTAGATACGCACTCTTACTCTTGTATAGATCTCTCTTCCTTCATAGCGCTAGACTTTGGTCAGTAGGAAATGATCTTAAATGTCTTCGCATTCTTACACCCAACTTCGTCTGTTACGTCAGCAGCAGATTGGGTGTTTTATTCATGCATTATCCCGTTTTTCCTGATTCTCCTGCTTCATTTTATTCAGACGAATTTTTGCAACTTCACTTGTGTTCTCTGTAGCACAGATTGACATCCCCCAAACCTTGGGTAAACATTATCAAAGATGAGTACCCTAGTGGACTGACTGACTGCTCGCAGCGTGTTAAACGTGCTGCATGAAGCTGTTAGTTAAAACAAAACTATAAACCACTTCCTAGCTTCTAATCGAGAGCGCGCGTGCCCGCTGTGTTATAAGGATAGCGAAGCTTGCTATCAAGCTTGCATATCTGCTGTCACTAATGAGTAGTCTGGGAAAAAAACAAGTTGCAGAGCCTGTTGAAGTTATCACAGTAATTGGTTTCACCGTATACGTATATCCCACAGGTTACATCTCGTTCCTCTAAACGTGAGGGGGGAGTCGGTGCCTTCAGATTTTGCATCTTTTATCGAATACACTTTTAACACTCCGCAAGCTCGCATCTACACTATACACTTGCTAACCGACAGCATGTGGGCCCGATGCATGCCCACATGTTTCAGCACTTAGTGGAGCTCAGTCTTCTAAAATTTCACTTGATCCTAAACGGTCCTGAGGTTAAAGTGCTCCGTAAATATCTGAACTCTTGCCCAAAGATTCTTCAATGGGTAAGCCTGTGGTTTAGCGCTTCTATTTGATTATAATAATTCAATGGGTAAACTGCCTAAAGTACCTGACTTGCGAAAAGGTATCACACCTTTTAGCAAGTCAGGTACTTCAGGCTACAACACCTTGTTAGACCTATCGCTCTTACTAGTGAAGGTCCAAGTTGTCGGACCGAAACGTCGTCACAAGTTTCTCTTATATACGGGTTATTTGTGTAAATATAAGTTACTGGAATACTTAATGAACGAAAGTTGGGTATGGTATCTAGACACCCGAAATTCTCTTCCGTCTTGTGTAAATTTGGTTTTCGTAAGAGCCGTTCTATCAACACCTAAAACTACTTAGGTACGTATGTTCGAATTACCTTTTTTTTTTTTAATCAGTATACAGAAAAAAATTATTGGCATAGTCTTAGCCCAAACCCATTCCTGCTGCTCCTCAAACTGTAAAAGCTGAGGACTTACTTAAGGCTGTCCTCTTCCTACTCGCCAGTAATGACCTTGCCTCTGTTCTCCCTTCAAATGTTTTTTTTTTTGCATCTTGACATGTCTGCAGTTTTGCTATTGCTTACGAAGGCATCGTCACCTTGTAGCCTCTCCAGTAAGATTCTGATAATGCTTCCAATGGCTCACCTCACTGGTTCATGGTTTGTTGCTAAAAGACACTACTGTATGATAATTATAACTAAGCGCTAAACCCATAATAATGACCCTGTTGCTAAAAGAAACCAGGTAACTGTCGCAAGAAATTCTATTCTCCTTTGTCCCGTTCTATGGCTACATGGTTAAATCATACCTAAAGAAGATAAGGTCAAATTTATCGGTCTTCTGTGTGATTGTTGAATGTGTTGGAATCCTCGCATAACCTCTTTTAAAAGTTGTCATAGCCCAGCCGCTTGGACCTCCACAAAACTATTTTGAGGAGCTGATACAAACCTTGCTAAACCTGCATTCAGCCCTTGTTTAAACCAGACCACAGACCAACTACATTCTTCAGCTTCCCACGTAAATGTTTCTGAAATTGATCTTACTCTATCAAGGAAGGGAAGTTATCTGCGGATCGAATAGAAAAACGTCCCCGCTTCGTCTCCATTCGGCCTCATTGGGAAAATTTCCGTTATTATGCATGTTTCCTCGTAGATGTCGACGGTGATACTGTCGTGAGGTGGGAATTGGATTATCTGGGGAAGTACTGGGCAGCCACCTGGGGTCCCAGAGAGCGGGCTAGCGTGTCCTTGAACGACGGAAGTATTTCTGGAGGCTGCCTTTCCGATTAGGTGGCGGCGACCAAAGGGGTAAGACTCCAAGTGCTCTTGATCGCTCACTTCCATCGCTGGCTGAGCTTGGCTTGGTCGATTTCCGGTATACCAAATTGGGTAGGGGGGGAAGGTTTCCATCCAGTGTCAGTACTGCCAGCCTCATCGAGGATGATTGTGGTTCAGGGAAGTGTATGTGGTTTCTTTGTTTATCCTCGAAGCTTTTACTCTTTTTTTTTTTTTTTTTTTTCCCCATCCCCCTTGTATTAAAAAAATATATCAATCTGAAATAGTAATAGTTATGCAGTGCATTCTTGCGGGCCCTTAATTCCTACGGCACCCTTACCGGACCCTCTCATAAAACCAGTAAATCTCCTGCACAACACCTCGTTGCCCGACTCCAGTACCGACGTTCACCCTGATCCATTTGATACCTCTGACCCCCTCTGACCCCTCGCTCTATTTTGACCATGGAAGAGACTGCGTCTCTGGGTCGATTTTTGGATAGTTTACTCGAAACAATCTTCCAAAGGATCTCTGCACATACTAAATGATCCTGACTATTATTGGCTCTCGTTCTCATTCCTTTCCTAAGAGAAAAGCTTCCTGGAAATCTCTTCCCCTACAAGAAATATTGACACCCTTCAACCACCGGCACGACGATTTCCGAATACCATGACATTACAAAGTATTCATGAGTCATGCTGGCCAAAACTTATCCTTCTGTCCACTCAAGGGCGAGATGTGTATTGTCATTGTAAAGTATGAAGAAGAGTTTGACAATATTTCTTCAGTCTACTCTATTGACTTCCCTAACCCCCCCCACACACACACACACGCATATTCATTCATTCCTCAACTAGAGATGCGGTGGTGTCCTCATCCCACATTAGAGTCCATCAAGAATTTACGCAATGTGGCTGTACATTTAGCAGCAACTTCAGCGCTCCAAAAAAAAATCTCCCTATAACCAAAGTGGAGACTTGTATCTTCTCTGCCTAAAGTCCCCTCAAGGAAAGTTCCTCGATGCCGATGAGGGGCTCTTGATATAAAATTGGACCTGTGCTCTCCTTCCTTGGATCGAATATGAATGGTGTATGAATATGAATGCTGTATTCGCTTCCCATGAATGTAATAATCTGCCCTAGGTCGGAGGTGCTGTCATAGCAGCTTTGCTAAACTGCCCTTCGATTGTCGAGGGCTTCCATTCTCGGCGCTGTATAACCCCTGTGGTTTAGCGCTTCTATTTGATTATAATAATTCCATTCTTGGTTAATGTAGAGGGACAGCACTTACTGGTGTGAGAATTGTTCCCAACACCTCAACAATGTAGACAGTGTTGGCGTTGTGGTCATTCCCATTCCACCATCCAAATATTGCAGTCTTTCTGCAGTGCAACTGATCATAATAATCCATTTTGGGTCCAAGTGTCTTAACTGTGTGGGAAGCACACCCTTCATATCTCCGCCGTTGCCCAGTTTCTTACGAAAGATCAAAATCCACTGTCTCAAAAATGAGGCCCTGTAATACACTATGGCAGTGACTTAGGTACGTCTCCATGGAAGATTTCCAGGGCTCTCCTCTTACACCAAGGCTACTAGGCGCCCACAGTCACTCATGTCCAGCCCTTATGAAATCCTCACCTCTGAGATCCATCTCTTTGCCTTCTCAAATATTTACTCAAGACCCTTGTGGGTTTAGCGCTTGGTTTTGTTTATTATAATTGTTTACTCCTTCGTTCTTTCATTTCATGGACCCTCCTTTAACCCAGACACTCTCGTTGACATTTTGACAGCAGCTGATTTTCTGCACAAACTTTGATGATGCCTCTAGCACTCCTCACACCCCTTTCTACCTCTCCCTCTTGCTACCCTCTACCCCTGCATCCTTCCCTGCCCTGCTGCACTGTATGACCCTTGTAGGTTTGGCGATTCATTTTTTATTAAATTTCATTTCATACTTTACTCCACCCACACAACCTTCCTTAGTTGGCCTTTTAATTCTTTCTCCACAACCTGAAAACTCCAGGAGGCTCTAGAACTTCTTACCAACCTCCCAGCCTCATGGTGAGGCAAAGGCTGCTGTAGCAAGCCTCTTTCTACAGTAGACTTTCACCTTAGTTCACTTCATGTGCCAAAATCCACAGATAAGTCCTTGGGAGTCCTTGGGAGGTGGCGGGCTCAGAGTCGTGCAGGCTGAGATCAAGTTATACTGGGTTTGGCAGAACGTGGATTTTTGACCCTCTTTCAATGTGAATCTTATTTCTGTTAACTGAGGAAAGGGCACACCCATCTCGCCCATATCCACCTGTTCACATGGTGCTCTTGTTACCTTCTGTATAGCCTGTGCACCTCAAGGAAGGTTCCTTGATGCTGGTGAGGGGCTCTTGATCTAGGGAATTTTAACTGTGCTCCAGTTCCCTGAATTAAACCTGAATACCTTCCACATCCCCCCACAGGCGCTGTATAATCCTACGGGTTCAGCGCTTCCCCCTTGATTATAAGAATAAGAATTGTATAGCCTGTGACGTAACACTCGCTCTGGATCATATTTTAATAGTTTGCCCACGATTTAGGCCTTTTTGAATTCTTCATAGTTTTCATCATTACCAAAGTGCTTGTAGGGGCCTCGGAGATCTTTTAATGTAGTCTTTTGACATTAATAATTTAATGTTTTTAAATTGATGCTGGCTATTTTAACATGTTTTTATGTTCGTTTTTATTGAGTTTTTACTGTGTTTTTATGCTGTGAATGATCAGTGTGTTCTCTAATTTTCACATCTATTACTAATACACTGGTCGTCTGACTAGCCGGGGCAGATTTGTGGATGGCTCTACCTTCCTGCGGCTCTGGGATGTTCTCGGGCTCTATGAATGGAGAGATTTAGACAAAGCGTTCTCAGAAATCGGAGGAACGTTAGTCCTCTGTTTCTCACCGGGACGCTGCTCAGAATGTCCCTTCTTAAAAGAGAGATAGACTGCCTCCCAGAGCAAGACATCACTACATCACCACTACTTCACTCACATCTTCACTACACCTCTCATATCAATACCCCACTCACACCACTACGCCATTCACACCACTATGCCATTCACACTACTGTGCCACTCACATAATCACTGCACCACTCACCACTACTCATATCATCACTTTACTAATCACTTCTTCATCCCACAACTCACATCATAACTTCATTCACATAATGACTTCAGAACTCAAATCATCACTACACCACTCAAAACATCATTTCTGAACACACATCATCACGATGCCATTCAACCACTCACAGCATTACTACACCACTCTAATTATCACTACTCACATAATCACTGCCCCACTTACATCAACACTACACTGACATCATCACTATACCGCTCACTTCATTATTCCACAAGTCACATCATGACTTCACACACATCACTACAAAGTTCACATAATCACTACTCCACTGCTGGATTCGCTGCCCAGACTTTGCAGAGTGCGGGTGTGCTTGTTTCTGGTCCCTAGCGGTGGAGTTGAGAACTGGTAGTTTTCATCAACATGGTGGAGCGCTACAGACGACGTGTCAATACTGTCTGTATTGAAGTGATTTACCCAAGCGCGATTTACCCAAGCAACGCAGATGTTCTCCTCCCAGCTATTTTGAGGGATTCTTTAGGGATATCCATTGAAGAATTATTTGGGATATCTCTCAACGGTTCGTCGAGGATTTTTGTCAAGTTTGCAGTGGCCAGCGCATATGAGAGAGTGGTTGACACGTATCAGGAGAAGAGGATTGTCGTCAACACGGGATTAGAGGTACGGCTTCGAGATGTGTCACGGTACTACACTTATATACGGCTTCGAAACGTGCCGTTCGAAGCGTTGGAGGTTGATGTGCGAAACGTCTTCAGTCAATTTGGTGACGTCCATGCAGCCACGGTGGGCCGGTGGGCACAGGGGACTTATGCCGGGCTGCAAGAAGGTTCATTTTCTTTGAAAATGACGCTCAAACGTCAAATACCTTCATACGTCATGATGGATGAGTTCGGCAGCAGGTTTATGTGACTTACGCAGGCCAAGTTCGAACGTGTCGCCTGTGTGGATTACCTGGACATGTGGCGGCGGCATGTGATCGTCGGATGGGCCAACAGAGACATGGAGTTGCTGATGGTATGAGGAAGGATGAAGTGGTGGTCGTGGATGCTATGGATGAGTCGCCACGGGAGAATATGAGCGTGGTGCCAAGTGGACAATGGAGTGACATTGTTGATAAGGAGGATGAGCGTGTACTAACGTTGTCACAGGTGACCCAGGATGGCGAGACAGCGGAGACAGAGGAAGTGGCTCTGCCGGAAGGTGTGAACTTGGTTTTGTCTGAGCCGCTATTGGAGGATTTTCCACTGTTGTTGGACAGTCCTGTGTGTGAGGGCACACAGCATGGTGTGGTGGACTTAGGATCAGAGGTGAGGAGGGACGAGAGTGAGACGAGTGTGATGGGCGTCTCAGAGAGTGGGCCTTGCCTTCAGGTCCAGGAGGTTGGTGTAGAAGTGCACAGGGGAAAGGATTGTGAGGCTATGGAGGCTACAGGGGACTCCAGGAAAAGACCTAGTGGTCTAGTTGAGGACGATGTCCTAACACCTGGGCAACAGGTGTGCAAGAAGGCCTGGGTGGAGGTGGCAAAAGGGGGACGGGGGAGTGTCAAGGGTAGAGAGGGGGAGAGGGACAGGAAAGCAGACAGGCAAGTACTGGGAGTGTCAGTAGAGGAAGAGAGCATTAGTAAGGGAAAATCGGTAGTGACGAGGAAGTTGAAAAGTAGAGGAAAGCCCCCTGCGTTCTTTTCAGGTGTTTAACGATGAATGTAAATGGCCTCCGAGCGGAGGTCAAACGTAAATGGGTAGAGGTGACATTAAGATGTTTAAATGTGGATGTGTGATATTGCAAGAGCATAATTATAGGATGGGGAGAGATTTGACGTTAAGTGGATTTACAGTTTATGCGGGTAGTGCGGGTAGTTTCAAGGGAGGGGTGGCTATAGGAATACGTGTGACCAGTCCCTTTCGGTTGTTGGCATGGGAAGAGGGGGTGGGAGGTGGTAAGGGTTGAGGGTTTATGGGGAATGTCAGTGTGTGTATAGTGAGAGTTTATATGCCGGCTATAAGTTGTAGAAAAACTAAGGAAGAATTTGTGAGAGAGGAGTTGATATATTTCTTACGTGGGGTGCCGGTTGTGACTATTATCGCAGGGGATTGGAATTGTGTGATTAGGAAGAGGGATGTGGAACCGAGAGGGGCGGGTGTGAGTTGGGGGTTTTGCGTGATGTTTTGGGTGCGGCAGAAGTCAGAGATGTGGTAGGGGCGGTGGGTGGCATATAGAACATACGTTCATAAGTAGGCTATGCTGCAAGACTCGATCGTGTGTATGTGTCGAGGGATGTTATAGTGGAAGGCGTGGATTGCGTTGATGTTGGGTTTCCGATCACAGGGTGTGTTGGCAGTGTTGGGATGGGAGGAGCTGTTAGAACGTATGCTAGTTATTGGAAGCTTAACGTGGGCTTATTGCAGGGGGAACTGTGTAGGAGGAGTTTTGAGGAGTGGTGGGAGGGGATGTGGAATGATGGCAAGGACCGGGAAGATGTGGTGGGTTGGTGGAATGGAGTGGCGAAAGTGGGTATTCAGGATTTTTATAAACGTGAAGGTAGAGAGCATGCGCGATTGCGTTATGGCCTGCAGAGGTATTTGGAGGGGCAGTTGCGGGATTGTTATGTGGGGGGGGGTTATTCGCTGGAGGACATAGAGGTTTTGAGGGGCCAGTTGAAGGATATACAGAATGAGAGATTCCAGGCTATCAGAGTGAGGGCAGGTATTGAGGATGTGCTGTGGGGGGACAAACCGTCTTTGACTGTCTTGCGTGGTTTTCGAAAGAGGAGGCAGGGTATGACGATGACGTCATTGAAGGTACACGAGGAGTTGGGTGGGTATATGGAGGGACAGGTACTGAGGTCGACAGAGGGTATGAGCGGGTTTGTGGATGTTTGGTTTCGGCGGTATCTAGACCGTAGGTTGGCGGAGGTGGAGGCGAAAGAGGAAGTTTTGGAGGGTATACAGGTAGGGATTAGTGAGGAGGAGAGGAAAGGGATGGAGGGTAGTATAACTGAGGTGGGAAACGTGGTGGACATGAAGCAGGGTTTGCGACAGGGGTGCCCTTTGTCGCAAATTCTGTTTGCATGCTTACAGGATCCTTTTTATAGGTTAGTATTGAAGGGGGTAGGGGAGGAGGGGCAGGTACCTGGTTGTGCATCTGGAATAGTGGGTTATGTTGATGACACAACAATTCTCGTATTGTTAGATGCTATAGGGAGGATTATAAGTGTTTTTGGGGCAGCTACGGGGATGCGGATTAACAGGGTGAAATCTAAATTGTTGGAGGTGGGGACGTGGGTGGGCGGGGACTTGGGGAATAGGTATGGATGGCATGTTGTTGAGTGCTTGAAAATTTGTGGGATAATTTATTGTAATGATGCGAGTAGGGCGAGGGTTGAAAATTCTTCTAAGGTGATAACGGCGACAATAGCACGAATGAGTGGATGGAGACCGGGAGATGTGACGTTGATGCAGAGGGTTATGGTAGTGAATGTTTTACTGTATAGTAAATTGTGGCATGTGGCAAGGGTATACCCACTCGTGGGGAGAGATGTTGAATTATTACAGCGGAGACCGTTGCGGTATATATGGGGTTTTGGTAGACATTGGCTTAATAAGGAGGTTGTCATGACGCCGGTTAGAAAGGGGAGGTTTGGGGTTGATACCCTTACATAGGAGGCTTATAGGGATATATGTAAAGCAGAGATATGTGGAGGAGGGAGGGGTGGGGGTAAGCGGGTGGGAGTGGTCATGTGTGAGGTACGGAGGTGGTGGAGTGGACGAGACCTGAGTTTATGTGAGGCAATGTTGAGGGTTTTACTAGTTGTCAGAGAGCCAAGGGGTTTTCGGGTAGGGGTTTTGGACAAGCTTGGGGAGGCGGGGTATAGTGTAAGGGTAGCAGAGTACCCAAAGTATAATTGGCGGGCGACTTGGGTAGGTTTCCGGAAGTTGAGGCTGAGGGCGAGGGTTAGGAGAGGGTTTTTCGATTCCTACATGGAATCTTGGCTTCTAAAGCGCAATTGTTTTTAATGGGTTTAGCGAGTGAGGGTACTTGTTTGAGATGTGGGTTTTGGATACGTCGTACCATGCTGTGTATTTTTGTGAAGATTTGGGCGGGGTACGGGAATGGTTTGGACGGGTCCTGAGGAGTGTAGGTGGGTGTGGGCTTTCGGTGTTAGGGGCTTTAAGCCTGGATATTGGTGGGTTTGAGGAAAATGTACGTAGAAGTTTAATGTACCTGGTGGTTGATTTCATATATGTGTCGTGGGGTATGCGCGAGGTAGTGGGTGGGACGCGGGTTCGTGCCTTGGCGGCACATTTTTACAGGACGAAATGTAGGAATCAGGGTTTGTATGGGAGAACTTGGGTTGAGGCTTTCTCTGTGGGTTATAGAACGATGACGGTGGTGTCCCTTTTAAGGTTTTGGGGATGACGTAGGAACCAATCGAGGGGGACTGGTCGAGTGGGGGGAGGGGGGAGGTTGGGTATATCCGGAAGGGGTTGACTAGGGTATAGTATGGTTGATTGATGTGTGGTTGGTTAGGCGTGGGTATACAGGGTTGAAGCTAGGATGGGTTGGGTCGGGGTGGTATCGTGGGTGTCCGATTTTGGACGTTTCGGGGGTTATATGGGGTTGTAGGTAATTTTTCAGTTGTGTGTTGACTCAGACTTGGAGTGATGTTGGTTGGGGGAGGGTCATAGGGGTCATGGACGCATGGGGTTTTCCTCTAGGATGTCATATTTTTGTGTTTTTTTCTAGAGTGTTTGTATATGTATGCAACACAAATGTGTTTTGAGTGGTCTTATTCTCCGTTGTGGGAATGTGACGTTGTGTTGTAGACAGTGTTGTCTACGGTAGTGATGGCTTGATGTTAATGTATTTCTTATTTAAGATGATGTAGTGGTGTGACCCTTGTTTCGGGGGTCAGTTGTTTTTATGTGTTATTGTGCAACACCTGTTTTATAGGCAGAAAGTTTAAGGTTTTATTATATTTCATGCCTATGTACTGCGTTTTGTGGTAGGGAAGAAGTAAGAAATAAGATATGTAACTAACGGTTTAATTTTGTGGTGTTTTTGAGAAAATGTATGTACAGTTTCATTGACAGTGTGTTATGTTATTGTATAGAAAAAAATAGCTAGGATAGGTAGTAGGATGGACAATTTTGTTTGTGCTTTTGGCACGGGTTCTTATTATAGGATATATAGACAGATGTGTTTATTCCTGTTCTGTTTGCTTGTTTTTGTTTATATGAGCCTGATTTATTTTTGGGCATTTATTGGATTGTTATGTATATATGTGTTTTTAAATAAAATATATAAAAAAAAAAAAACTCCACTGCCATCATCACAACACGAACTGCCTTCCTTCTCTCCATGGAATTCTCGCTCCCTTCTACTAAATTATTAAAAGGGTGCACCGCTAAGCCAGCGGAAGGCCTCGGTCAGATGACCAAAAATTCCAGTGGTGGGTCATCATATGACTAAGACCCGCGTCAGGAAACACTTGTCCTGTTTCCTGGCGAATCCTACATAACCTAACCTGTCTACTCACAGGACTAGTAGCTCGAGTGCTCGTCGTTGTCCTCACAGCACCTATCGTAGAGACCTTTACTACTTGGCATTATAAGTCACTTAAAGTCCTATCTACCTGAAAGGTGTTCTGGGACTCAACGTCCCCGAGGCCCATTCCTTGGTCAGGCCTCAAGACTGGTGGATCAGGACCTGACCAACCAGGTATTAAGCTCTTCTAACTAGAACTTCACGATGTTCTCTCAACTGCGGTAGACGAGGTGATTGAAATCCCTTCAGATGATCTGGGTGATGATTATGAAACCACTTCAGCTGTCGTTCTTCATTTAAATGAAATCACATTTGTTGACGTTGTCGAGTTAAATGAAGTCCCTTCAGTTAATGCGGACGAGGCTTGTGATGTTCCTTCATTTGTCGTCATCCAGTTAAATGACGTCTCTTTAGTTAACGTTTTCGATGTTGTTCCCTCTGTTGATTTGGACGAGTTATGTAAAGTCCCATCAGCTGGTGTTTTTGAGGTTTTGACGTCCATTACGCTGATGTCAACTTGATGCCTGAATTCACCTCAGCAGTTGAGGTTAAAATGTTTGAAAGATTTCTGAGTTGATGTGGACGAGGTTCATGAAGTCTGAAGTGACATCACGAACCTCGTCGCACCACTGCTACTTCAGCATGACTACTGCTTCAGTATGACTACTGCTTCAGTATGACTACTGCTTCAGCATGACTACTGCTTCAGCATGACTACTGCTTCAGCATGACTACTGCTTCAGCATGACTACTGTTTCAGCATGACTACTGCTTCAGTATGACTGCTTCAGTATAACTACTGCTTCAGTATGACTACTGCTTCAGTATGACTGTTTCAGTATAACTACTGCTTCAGTATGACTACTGCTTCAGTATGACTACTGCTTCAGCATGACTAATACTTCATTATGACTAATACTTCAGCATGACTACTGCTTCAGCATGACTACTGCTTCAGTATTACTGCTGCACCAAGATGATACTTTTACTCATACTTATAGTGGTGATACTTGTAGTGGTGATACATGTAATGGTGATACTTGTAGTGGTGATTCATGTCGTGATACCTGTAGTGGGGATTCATGTGATGATACTTGCATTGATGATACTTGTAGTGGTGATACTAGTAGTTTAGATATTTATAGTAGTGAAACCTATAGTGGTGATACTTTTATTGGTAATAAAAGAATCACCACTATAGGTGTGTACACCAAGTGTTTACAGTGAAACATATAGGTGAACAGTATTTAGATAAGGGTAAAGAGTTTTTTGTGGCATTTATGGATTTGGAAAAGACGTATGATAGGGTGGATAGGGGGGCAATGTGGCAGATGTTGCAGGTGTATGGAATAGGAGGTAGGTTACTGAAAGCAGTGAAGAGCTTTTGTGAGGATAGTTAGGCTCAGGTTGGAGTGTGTAGGAGAGAGGGAGATTATTTCACAGTAAAAGTAGGCCTTAGACAAGGATGTGTGATGTCACCGTGGTTGTTCAATATATTTATAGATGGGGTTGTAAGAGAAGTGAATGCGAGGGTCTTGAAAGAGGTGTTGGGTTAAAAGACAAAGAATCAAATACAAAGTTGGAGTTGTCACAGTTGCTTTTTGCTGATGACACAGTGCTTTTGGGAGATTCTGAAGAGAAGTTGCAGAGGTTGGTGGATGAATTTGGTAGGGTATGTAAAAGAAGAAAATTGAAAGTGAATATAGGAAAGAGTAAGGTGATGAGGATAACAAAAAGATTAGGTGACGAAAGATTGGATATCAGATTGGAGGGAGAGAGTATGGAGGAGGTGAATGTATTCAGATATTTGGGAGTGGACATGTCAGCAGATGGGTCTATGAAGGATGAGGTGAATCATAGAATTGATGAGGGGAAAAGGGTGATTAGTGCACTAAGGAGTCTGTGGAGACAAAGAACTTTGTCCATGGAAGTAAAGAGGGGAATGTATGAGAGTATAGTTATATACTTATGAAGCATGGGTGATGAATGTTGCAACGAGGAGAAGGCTGGAGGCAGTGGAGATGTCATGTCTGAGGTCAATGTGTGGTGTGAATATAATGCAGAGAATTCGGAGTTTGGAAATTAGGAGGAGGTGCGGGATTACCAAAACTATTATACAGAAGGCTGAGGAGGGGTTGTTGAGGTGGTTCAGACATGTAGAGAGAATGGAACAAAACAGAATGACTTCGAGAGTGTATAAATCTGTAGTGGAGGGAAGGTGGGGTTGGGGTCGGCCTAGGAAAGGTTGGAGGGAGGGGGTAAAAGAGGTTTTGTGTGCGAGGGACTTGGATTTCCAGCAAGCATGCGTGAGCGTATTTGATAGGAGTGAATGGAGACAAATGGTTTTTAATACTTGACGTGCTGTTGGAGTGTGAGCAAAGTAACATTTATGAAGGGATTCAGGGAAACCGGCAGGCCGGACTTGAGTTCTGGAGATGGGAAGTACAGTGTCTTCTCTCTGAAGGAGGGGTGTTAATGTTGCAGTTTTATAACTGTAGTGTAAAGCACCCCTCTGGCAAGACAGTGATGGAGTGAATGATGATGAAAGTTTTTCTTTTTTGGGCCACCCTGCCTTGGTGGGAATCGGCCGATGTATTAATAAATAAATAAAAAATAACTTGTAATGGTGAAACTTATAGTGGTGATACTCTTATTGGTGATACTTGTAGTGGTGATACTTATAGTAATGGTTGTAGTGATACTTATAATGGTGATGGTTGTAGTGGTGATACCTATAGCAGTGATGATTGTAGTGGTGATACTTATAACGGTGATGATTGTAGTGGTGATACTTATAGCAGTGATACTTATAGTTGTGATACTTATAGCAGTGATGGTTGTAGTGGTGATACTTATAGCAGTGATGGAGTGATGGTTATTGTGGTGATACGTATAGCAGTGATACTTGTATTGGTGATACTTATAGCAGTGATACTTGTATTGGTGATACTTATAGCAGTGATACTTGTATTGGTGATACTTATAGCAGTGATGGTTGTATTGGTGATACTTATAGCAGTGATACTTGTATTGGTGATACTTATAGCAGTGATGGTTGTAGTGGTGATACTTTTAGTAGCAATAATTATATCAGTGATGGTTGCGGTTCCTTGATGCTGGTGAGAGGCTCTTCATCCAAGGAACTGGACTTGTCCTCCTCTTCCTGGGATTGAACCTGGTTGTCCTATGGCCCGTGTGAGTTAACTACTTATCCTTAATATAAATTATAATTAATAATCATATTAATAATCAATATAATTCGCATGGGTCATTATGGTTGCAATAGGCTATCAAGATTAATGAACAAAATATATTTTAAATTAAGCCCAGGTGTATACACATTAATTAAGAAATATATACATCTCAATGAATGTACACATCTCAGGATATATACACTGAACTGGTTATGGCGGCGCCTCGGTATAAATAGCTGGTGTGTGCTGGTGCCATCACACCTGCTGCCCTACTCTAATTTAGTCCCGAGCAGCGGGTAGTGGCACTGACACATACTGCCTTGCATCTTTATTGATCCTCTCGTCACAGTGCTTTATTTATTGTAGTGATGGTGACATGGCTGAAACATTGATAATCTGTTAGTGGACTGCAAGTGTTGTCTGTGATTTATCAGCGAGCGAAATGCGGCCATCCAGAAGGGTGGAGGAGGTGTAAACAAGCCAGCATGTTGCCACTGAGCTCCGTCATAAGGCGAGGGCTTCCCACGGCGCTGCAGAAGACTTTCCTTAATGGCGAGGATGTGGCCACCAGGCTGGCGCGAGCCTTTGTGGTATGTGATGAAGGATTGGTGCAGGCGTGTCTGGAGGAAGGCGTGGACCCCAATCTTCCCCTGACGAGAGGACACACACCCCTCACTCTTCTTCTCTCCACAGCCACGTCAGACCGGTGGGAAAATTTGGTGAGGTTGTTGTTGGAAGCGGGGGCCTCGCCCCACACCCGCGACCCGCGGGGCACCCCACTACTCTCTCTACTCGTCATTGCCGGAAGCAGTGACCTTGTAGGCCTCGCGCTGGATAAAGGAGCAGATGTCAACGTATGTGGTCCTGATGGGGAGACGCCCTTGTTGGCCGCTGTCCACTACCGTAAAGTTGAAAGTCTGCGCCTCCTGTTGCAGCGCGGAGCCGATCCCAACACCACCTCTTGCGACGGAAACACTGCGCTCATGTGGGCCGCAGGGCGCAGCAACGGGATAGGCATGCAGATGTCCCTAGCTTGCGTTAAAATGCTCATTAAACATGGCGCTTTAGTGAATTTTAGAAACCCCAGAGGTTACACTCCTCTCATGGCCGCCTCTGTCATCCGAGAGAGAGAGACAGTGAAGTCGCTTGTGGCCGCTGGGGCAGACCCAGACCAGACAGATGAGAAGGGCGAAACGGCCCTCATGAAGGCTGCTGATGCTGACGCTGAAGGAGTGATCGCAGAACTCCTGGCTGGCAAGGCGAGTGTCAACATACAGAGCAGGACTGGCTGTACTGCTCTAATGAGCGCTGTATCAACTGAGGTTATGACAAGGTTGTTGCAGCACCACTCTGACCCGACGCTGGCAGCAACAGACGGCAACACCCCGCTGCACCACCAGGCTATGAGTGACCGACCAGAGTTAGCTTACTTACTTCTAGAGTACGGTGCCAATCTAGAAGCTAGGAACGGTCAGGGCAACACCCCTCTACAGACGGCTGTACGTTGTAAGAGCTACGCTGTTACAAACCTGTTGCTAGACACGGGCGCCAACGCCCTCGCCATAAACGACAAGGGCGTGTCCGTGTTGCACGATGCTGTGTTGCCCTGGGACTACTACAACACCCATGACATTTTCACCGCACTCAACACCCCGACGCTCATCGCTGAACTCCTGCACTACTTCAGCTGTAGGTCTGACATGACGCTAACTATAGCAGAGAGTCTGCTGCGGCTAGGGGCAGACCCGGGCTTGAGAGGAGAGCATGGGGTCACACCTCTTATGCTCGCTGCCGCCTGCGGCCATGAGCGGCTGCTACGACTGCTGCTACAGTACGGAGCAACAGCGGCTTCCAGCGACGCACACGGCCGCACAGCACTAGCTTATGCTTGCAAGTGGGGCCACGCTCCTTAGTGGACATCCTACTCACTCACGATATTCCGGTCAATACTCTCGACTCCAAAAACAATCTACCCATCTACTACGCCGCTCAGTACGCCCACACGCCCATACTTTTGGCACTCATGGTCGAATTTGCATTTTATTTGTGTAATCAATGTCTGCAACAGTAAATGACTGGACTTGAGAGGCATGACGGTGCAACTTTCAACTATAACAACTGATGTTTTTCTGGTGAGGTTCTGAGTGAGGCAGTGAAGGAAACGTTGCCTCAGTAAATACAACATCTGCGTAAATTGTTTATGTAATGAAACGTTTTTTTAATAAACTGTTATTAATATAATTATTATTATTATTTTACTAGTAGTAATAGTAGTAACAGTAGTAGTAGTAATAGTAGTAGTAGTAGTAGTAATAGTAGTAGTACCAATAGTAGTAGCAATAGTAGTAGTAGCAATAGTAGTAGTAGTAATAGTAGTAGTACTTCTAGTAGTAGTGGTAATAATAATAATAGTAGCAGCAGAAGTAGTAGTAGTTGTATTGAAGATGTGCTCTTGATCCAAGGAATTTAAGCTACCCTTCCCTTCCTTGCATCCAATATAAATCTTCATCTCGCAGCCTTCGCTGTATGACCCCTACGGGCTTAGCGCATCCCGGTGAAAATAATAATAAATTTCAGTTTTCATTTGAAGTTTTTATTTTTACTCTCAATAAATATTTTAATTTATTCTACTCTTAAGTCTATAACAAAACCAAATTTTCTAGGTTTATCTGTATGCTGAAAGATGTTTATGGTTTAGTGGTTTTGTTTTAGTGGTTTAGTTAATAATTCAGTGTTTAGTCATTACTTATCATTATTTATTTTCATCATTCATTTATATTTTTCCGTATTTTTTATAGAATCTTTGTCTGTGATATGTTGATAAAAACGATAAATAAAATAACAGATATTCCTGTATCTTATGCCTTATAAAATATGCACACAAAAAGGTGAAAATATAAGGGGGAGTGACAGACATACTTAGATAAATGATGCTGAGTGAGGAATATGGTCAGTGAGACACCAACACTCTCCTTCTTAACATCCTTCATGGTGTGTGGGGCCCCTAGCACCTTCATGGTGTGTGGGGTCCCCAGCACCCTTCATGGTGTGTGGGGTCTTCAACACCATGGTATGTGGGGTCCCCAACACCATGGTGTGTGGGGTCCTCAGCACCCTTATTGGTATGTGTGGTACCCAATACCCTTCATGGCATGTGGGGTCCCCAACACCCTTCATGGCATGTGGGGTCCCCAACACCCTTCATGGTGTGTAGGGTCCACAACACCCTTCATGGTGTGTGGGGTTCTCAGCACCTTTCATTATATGTGGGGTCCCCAACACCATGACATGTGGGGTCCTCAACATCCTTTATGATGTGTGGAGTCCCCAAGACTATGATATGGTATGTGGGGTCCAACACCCTTCATAGTATGTGGGGTCCTCAACACCCTTCATGGTGTGTGGGGTCCCCAACACTCTTCATGGTGTGTAGGGTCCACAACACCCTTCATGGTGTGTGGGGGTCCTCAGCACCTTTCATTATATGTGGGGTCCCCAACACCATGAAATGTGGGGTTCCCAACACTCTTCATGGGGACCACACACCATAAAGGGTCCTCAACACCCTTCACTAAAATCACTCCCTATGAAAGCAAAAGACTCGGCAGGAGATGCAACATTTCCCCAATGAAAAGCAGGGGCGCCACGAGTACACTGAGAGACAACACAATAAGTGTCCGGGGCCCAAGATTGTTCAACTGCCTCCCAGCATACATAAGGGAGATTACCAATAGACCCCTGGCTGTCTTCAAGAAGCTACTGGACAGGCACCTAAAGTCAGTACCTGACCAGCCGGGCTGTGGTTCGTACGTCAGTTTGCGTGCTGCCAGCAGGTTGATCAGACCCTGATCCACCACGAGGCCTGGTCTCAGACCGGCCGCGGGTGCGTTGACCCCCGAAACCCTCTCCAGGTACACTCCAGATATGGTATGGAGTCACCAACACCCTTCATGGTATGTGGTCTGGATGATGGTAATGTGCTGTTTCAATAAATTAGAAATACGTTTCCTTTTCCCGAATCAACCCTGATTACTCTCCCCGCCACTCCCAAGCCCTTGGCGTCGTATGGCCCTTATGGGCTAAGCGCTTGCAAATGTAAATGCTGGTATCAATGAATCCTCTTAATAGTGAGAGTGGGTGTATCAGCTGGGTGTGTAACACTCAGTACACGTGAAGAGGAAGAACAGCAAGGAGCAGAGAGAGGAGGAGGAGGCATTCATGTTTGAGAACCTGTTTGAAGGGACCCATGATAGCGCTCTCTCCATAATGAAGAAATGTTAAATAAATGGGTCAGAAAACCGACAAGTTAATGAGTGAAACTCCTCATCGTCCACCACTGGCTAGTGGAACATTTCTACAATAAAGATACTCAAGTGAAGCACAAGTGTCTCATTCATCAAGAATGAAGAAGATGGGAGTTTCTTGGCAGCTCTGCGAGGACTGGCAACACCAGGTCCTATGGAATCCCTTGAGAAGGAAACGGAAAGGAAAGAAGATATTGCTGCTAAGAGGGAACAGCAGGAAGACAAGAGGAGGCAGATGATGACAAGTGAGGCTTCATCTTCTTCAAAGACAGAAGAACTGGCATTCTTTTCTTCCACATGTTTCTGCGTCAGAATCCACGGGAGAGAAGGAAATCGGAGAGTATAGAGTTAACGATAATCCACCAAAATGTGCGAAGAAGAGAATGAAGAATGTGATCTTCGCAGAGGTTGCCGCAACACTTGACCATTTAAAACTGACTGAACAAACGGCAATGTACGGCATCACCAAAACGGCAAAGAGCCTTGTCTGCAACCCAGAAGAACTCAAACCACACCGCATCAACTTAGGAATAGCACTGAAGGATGAAGATGAGGTTCCATTCATTATTTACTGGGACGGAAGTTCATTATATATCTGCTGAATTCAGTTAAACAAATGAACCGATTCGCAGTCACTGTCAGCACCACCAACAGCCAATGTCAGTTGCTTGGAGCCCCAAAGATTCCTAGTGGAACAGTTTATGAGTAAGCAATTGCTGCTGCCCAGTTTTTCCAAGGAAGGGAAATGACAGAGTGCGTCATCAGAATGTCCTTTGATACGACTGCCTCAAATACTGTACGCTTCTCACAATACTGTACGACCCTAGTGGGTTTAGCGTTTGGTTTTGATTATAATAATAATAATTGACGTTTCTTAGATGCAAGTGTTTGTCTTAAGAAGCGATTAAGAAGGAATATTCAATTTGCTTCCAGTCACTGTGATGGAAGTGATAATGACCAGGGTCATTATCACTATCTGGACCCAAATCAGGTCCAGATTTTTTTTTTTTTTTGTTCAAGAGGTTCAAGGCAAAATGGAATTTCATTGACAAGTCTGACGTTGCAACATGTTTAGAGAATGAAGAGATGCTGCTGGCCATCGGCAAAGATGACAGAAGAACTTTGGTTCCCACACACAGCTCTGGAATCTGAAAAAAATACCCAGACGAATACCGATAATTTATCGGTGCAAAGAATCCTCTTTTCCTTGTATCATATTTTCTAGCAGTTGAGCTTAGGAGACTTAGTAGTCTTAATTTTCCTGGTAAGAATCATAATTGATTTCTTCTACTGTATCTTTAGCTAGACCGTAATAATAAGATATTACAAGGACCCTATTAATAAGTCACTTCGATTTTCTTTTTTTCTTTTTTAAGATTTTCGTCGATAATTTGCACACGTTACAATGTAAGACAATTGCAATTTCCTAAGACTTGTGTAACTGTACTTTCGTGTAATTGTACCTAAAAAAACTTACTTTGTAATAAATGATTGTCTTAGTGCTCCATGGTTTCGCAGAATATTAGAGATACCCATTAAAATTGTTTTCCGGTTTTCTTTTTTAAGCTGCATTTTCTCTTTGTTCCCGTTTTGAATGGCCAACTTCTGTATATATAATCTATTGTACGATACTCACCTAGTAATGCTTAAATCCCTAACATAGGGGTTAAAGTGAACTCTCATTATATATTCGTTCAGAGAAAAACACATCTCGGTGTATATATTCTATGTGGCTAGTGATACATACCTCTCGGTGTATATACCTTTCGTTGGTTGGTTAGTTAAGAATAAGAAGTTTATTTCAGCATGATACATCGTACTACTAGAACTAAATAGTTATAAATATGACCATACTTTTTTAAAGGGGTGGAAAGGTAAGCCAGCAGAAGGCCTCGGTCAGATAACCAAAAGCTGCAGCGGCAGGTCATCATATGACTAAGACCCGCGTCAGGAAACACTTGTCATGTTTCCTGACGAACCTAACCTAACCTAACCCAAGCATGATACATGTTTGTACAAAGGAGTATAACAATTGGGTGTATATGCAGAAAGCCCCTTTATATGCAGAGCATTTCGGGCAAACTTGGAACTAACTTAAAATTAATAAAACAATAACAGTATGAGTAATTCTGTACATATGGTCACTTAGGTGAGTGTAATTTTAAATTTAGGAGTTTACAATGAATACAAGAGAACTGAATATTCTATTAGTACATGCTATATGGCTTTAATAAGTTAGATTGAGAGGAATTACAGTTTTGATTATTAACCTAAAGCTGACACAATGGTCTGACTGACGTTTGAGAAGATTACAAATATATTGAGAGTAAGTATTTATTAATTATAATATTTTACCTATGTTCATGATATTGAGCATATGCATGTGTAGATTTTACATATGTATTTATGATGGGCTGGGATAGAGGTTAAGGAGATAAGGTGTTTTTTAACGATAGTTTTGAAAATGGTAGATGAATTAGTGGTTCGGGAGATTTCTGGCAGAGAGTCCCATATTTTGGGCCCTTTGATGTACACTGAATTTTTTAAGAGATTTAGCCTGATACGGGGAATGTCACAGAGATTTTTATGCCTAGTATTATGTCTATGGGTCCTATGGGTCAAGAAAGCAATTCAGGTCGGGATTTATATTAGTATTGATTGTTCTGTAAATGTAGTTTGCACAGTAGTACGAGTGAATGTTTTGTATAGTGAGTAGGTTTAGGTCTTTGAAGAGTGGGAGATGGGGTTGTCTAGCAGTGGATTGTGTGATCATTTGCACTGCAACTTTTTGTTGGGTTATTATTGGCATTAGGTGATTTGCTGTTGTGGATCCCCAGGCACAAATAACATAGGTGAGATAAGGGTAGATATCAGTGAATAGTATAGTGTAAATAGTGCTGTTTGTGGTACATAGCAACGTATCTTTGAGAGGTTGCCAACTGTTTTAGATACTTTTTTTGTTGTGTGGTGGATATGGGTGTTGAATTTCAAGTTGCTGTCAAGGTGCAGACCCATAAATTTTTCCTCATTATGTTTAGCAATAAGGATGTTGTTAAGCGTAATGCTTAGCTGGACCTCTCCTGCTCTACTCCCTAACATAATGGAGAAGGTTTTGTCTATATTAAGTGTGAGTTTATTGACAGTCATCCAGGTTGATATTTTTACGAGCTCATCATTAACAACAGTGTTGAGCGAGGCAAGATTTGGGTGGGAGTTTACAAAAGTCGTGTCGTCAGCAAAGATATTAGGTCGAAGTTGTTGTGATACACTTGGAAGATCGTTGATGTATAAAAAGAAAAAAGAGGGAGGCCAAGTACAATAGGAAAGACAATAGAATTGGTGGAACAACCAGAGAAGCTGACTGGTAATCTTATTTTTTTTCTTGTTGAGGAGGTTGTGTCTATTAGTAAGGTAAGACTTGATATTATGAAATGATAGAGAATCGTTTCTCGATGGTAATGACACCAAAAGTATGAAATTTGATGGAAAACTTCCGGAATTGTGCTCTCTGGAAGTTTGCGGTCTCGACGATATTTACGCATCGGTGATTTCGCCCACTTTGAGCCCTATTTTCGGCCAATTTCAATGTTTCAGTCGACAAAAATTATAGCTATTTCGCTAGAACTCTATTTGTTCTATCGATTGAGTACAAGAAACTGCCCATTTACCGATTTTATTTACCCAATAAAGTGGTAAGAAATTGGCAATTTGACCTATTTCACACAAATTTCGATAGATGCTAATTTCAAAATAGGGTCCAGAATAAACAAGACAGACATTCGTGGCACTAAAATAACATTTTCTCTGTTCATTAGTCACGTTTTCAGGCCCCTCATATTACTCTTGCTTTCCATTCAGAATTTTTATTCTCACATAAAATAGAATATTTAGTGTTATGCAGATTACTGCATTATTGTAAAAATGGTATAAATAATATCAGCGCTCTTGTGAAAAAATATTAGACTCACCAGTTGACGTGTATTGGACGCGTAGCGTGATTTGTTTACTCTTGAACATTAGCAAAAATCGAACATTTCTGCTACTTTGAGCTCAATTTCAAGGTACTTTTCATCATGAAACCAATCAATATCATCCCTATTTCTGTAATATATCTTCCATTATATCGAATGAGACCAAGAAAACGAGAATACAACCATAAATACCATACGATAATACACTGCAAAGTCGCTGTTTTAAACCAAAAACACGGTCGGAGGTTTTTTCTCATTATGCACTGCGTGCTGTAGGTAGAAATATTAGGCGTGTTTCTTTACACCGGTTGTCCATGTTCACCCATCAGTAAAGTGGGTACCTGGGTGTTAGTCGACTGGTGTGGGTCGCATCCTGGGACAAGGACCTAATTTGCCCGAAACGCTCTGCATAACAAGGGGTTTTCTATATAGTAGTATGTCACTGATGTCAGCTAGGCCTGTATACCATGTACATGTATTTGTAGTAAATAAAGACATAAATATAAATATAAATTGTGAGTTTTTGTCTGGCAACTATGAAGGAACAATAGATGGTAACACTGAATTAGATGGGTCGCACTGTCGCATGGTGTTTATCCAGAGACGTGTCTCAGTGGCTTTCCTGGTTTGGCATAGAAAGGTTGTTTTCTCCTTCTTATTGACTGTGATAATTCTATTAGTGTGTATTTTATGTGTCTGTACTTGCTACTAAAAGTGCCTTTTATGTTTTCTTGCAGTTTAATGGTTAGAAAGAAAGTAAGCAGAAATGGGTAAAAATAGCGATTTGGTGTTTCAACTCAAAAAGTCAGTAAAATTAAGAAGAAATTGAATTATGATTAAGATTTAAACTCGAAAAGGATGGGAAGATGTGGCAGAAAACGAAAAACAACATCGAGATTAGACAAAAATAAAATGCATGTCTTAACAACAGAAGAGCATAGTTAATGAGAGGCTTTTGGAGAGTGGATTAAAAGCATATCGTCCCAGAAAGGTACCTCGACTTACTGAACCCATGTTATAGCAACGTTCAGCCTGGGCTAAGAATCACATTGAGTGGACTTCTGAACAATGGGAGCAGGTAAAAATTACATTTAGCTATTCAGTTCATTTGTTGTTCATAGAAAAACATTAATTATTATTAAAATGATAATTCTATTTGAAAAAAAAATAAGATTACCAGTCAGCTTCTCTGGTTGTTCCACCAGTTCTATTGTCTTTCCTATTGTTGCAGTTGGCGTTCTCTGATGACTCAACCATTGCAGTGCTGGTTGACAGTGTTGACTGTAAGATGGCGGTCAGGTGAGGAATTTATGACTAAATGTCTGAAGACGGTCAAATTTCCTCAGAAAATCATGGTTTGGGGAACCATTTCCGTTCATGGAGTAAGTCGTTTGCACATTGTTTAGGTTACCATGAACCAGGTTAAGTATATAGAAGTACTACTACGCCAGTTATTGCCTCAGATAAGGGATTGGTATGGTGATGGAGGTTGGATATTCAAAGAGTTTTCGCCAACCAGAGACTTACTCATCAACGTGTCGTCTTGTATACCATTAGTGCTACTGTGCCTGCCTGACACAGCAACACCACTGAATCTTTGTACACAGGATAACTTTGTCAACCTGTTAGCCTCTGCTCCCACTCTTGGGCATGGCCTACTTTCACTAGCGGACCCCTCCCACGGTGATGATGCCTTCAGCTACTGCACCTTATCTGACGCCTGTATAAGCGACCATCTGTCTATGGTTCAGATTCATCAAGACTACGGTGGTGAACACCTTCATCTAGACTGAGGGACTGATTACCTCATCTTCTACTGTCCCCAGTTTCAACACCGTAAAATAGTCTCTGCAATGAATTGATAAAGACAATGGTGGGCGAAACGTCTTCATAATAAAGATACCCAGGAGTTACACATGTACTCATCTAATTGTACTCACCTAATTGTGGTTGCATTGGTCGAGACTCAGCTCCTGGCCCCGCCTCTTCGCTGTCTGCTACTGGGTCTCTGCTCTCCCTGCTCCATGAGCTTTATCATACCTCGTCTTAAAACTATGTATGGTTCCTGCCTCCACTATATCTTTCTCTAGACTATTCCATTTCCTGACTACTCTATGGCTGAAGAAATGCTTCCTAACATCCCTTTGATTCATCTGAGTCTTCACCTTCCAGTTGTGTCCCCTTGTTTCTGTGTTCCCTCTCTGGAACATCCTGTCACTGTCTACCTTGTCGATTCCCCGCAGTATTTTGTATGTCGTTATCATGTCTCCTCTGACCCTTCTTTCTTAGCCTCTTTGTATACATGTGACCACATCAACGATACAAGCTTTCATCTTTATATTCCTTACCAGCTGTCCCTCTCCTCCTCGGGTCAAAGTTGATTACCTCTCATTCCCCAAGGGCTGTATGACCCACAAGGGTTTAGCCCATCCTCATGAATATATTTATATTGCCATCTATATCATTTGAAATCAAGCAGCTGCAGTTCTGTCTCTGCGGGATCCAATGAAGGTATCCCAGTATTCCTTAACTGGTGCTGTTAAATAATACGGTTAAATTCTGGTGCTGTTAAATAATGCGGTTAAATTCTGGTGCTGTTAAGTAATGCGGTTAAATTCTGGTGCTGTTAAATAATGCGGTTAAATTCTGGTGCTGTTAAATAATGCGGTTAAATTCTGGTGCTGTTAAATAATGCGGTTAAATTCTGGTGCTGTTAAATAATGCGGTTAAATTCTGGTGCTGTTAAATAATGCGGTTAAATTCTGGTGCTTTTAAATAATGCGGTTAAATTCTGGTGCTGTTAAATAATGCGGTTAAATTCTGGTGCTGTTAAATAATGCGGTTAAATTCTGGTGCTGTTAAATAATGCGGTTAAATTTTGGTGCTGAAGATTTGAAGGGAATCAGAAGAGGCATTCACAAGTTATCAAAAGGAAACTAATATCCAGATTTCATCTATAAAAATGGTAAATTTAGATATTACACAGCCCAGTTATGATTCGAACCTTTCAAGGAGACCAAAAAGACCAATATCCTAAAGTTCACGAACACATTAAGCTTCAGGCCACTAAGAATGTGTATTATTAAGTTATCTACTTGAAAGAGCTGAAACTAATAAAGAAGCGACACTCAGAAATTATCGCATGAAAAACAGTATTTAATTTTTCCAGTTTCCAAAAAAGCATATTTTAACCTACACAGGTCAAAATTAATCCAAACTTTTCTCCAAATAAGACTGACCCCCATCGGAAGAAAGTACAGTAGTTTTATGCAAGTTATGAGTACATAACATACTTTTAACAATTGCCTTGAGGCCACACGGATGATTTAGGCGCATTAATACACATTAAGTTCATTTAACCTAGGATAACCGAATGCAGTCAAACACTGTGACTTATTTCTGATCAGAAGAGACATTCTGTAATTATTACACAAAAACCGATTTGATTAACAAAATTAGCACATAACTTATACAACAAGACACACAAGCTGAGGTGGCCAGAAGATCTCACATGGGTAGTACAAAGTTACTAGTTATGGGGGATTTCAATCACAAGGAGATTTATTGGGAAAACCTGGAGCCACATGGGGGTCCCGAAAGATGGAGAGCCAAGATGATGGATGTGGTACTGGAAAACCTCATGCATCAACATGTTAGGGACACTACCAGAGAGAGAGAGGGGGGGGGGAGGATGAACCAGCAAGACTGGACCTCGTATTCACCTTGAGTAGCTCGGACATCGAGGACATCACATATGAAAGGCCCCTTGGAGTTAGGGATCACGTGGTTCTGAGTTTCGAATACATAGTAGAGTTACAATTGGAGAGGGTAGCAGGAGTAGGATGGAAAAAGCCAAACTACAAAACGGGGGACTACACAGGCATGAAGAACTTCCTGCAAGAGGTTCAGTGGGAAGGAGAATTGGTAGGAAAAGCAGTAAAATAAAAACAAAATGCAAGGAAGCAGAGGAGAGGTTTGTTCCCACGGACAACAGAAATAATTGGAAGACCAGAATGAGCCCTTGGTTCACCCAAAGTTGTAGGGAGGCAAAAACTAAGTGCGCTAAAGAATAGAAAAAGTACAAAAGAAAAAGGACCCAGGAAAATAAAGAGATAAGTCGAAGAGCCAGAAACGAGTATGAACAGATAAGGAGGGAGGCCCAGTGACAATAAGAAAACGACATGGAAAAATTTACACATGAGCAGTATAATATGATCCTTTATTGACAACGTTTCTCCCACACAGTGGGCTTTATCAAGTCACAAACAGAGATCTGTTTGTGACTTGAGAAAGCCCACTGTGTAAGCGAAACGTTGTCAATAAAGGATCATATTATATTGCTTATGTGTATATTTTTCCATTGTGTCGGTATTTTACACCATTTATTTCCAAGAAAACGACATAGCATCGAAAGTTAAGTCTGACCCGAAGCTGTTGTATAGCCACATCAGGAGAAAAACAACAGTCAAGGACCAGGTAATCAGGCTGAGGAAGGAAGGTGGGGAGTTCACGAGAAATGACCAAGAAGTATGTGAGGAGCTCAACATGAGATTTAAATAAGTATTTACAGTGGAGACAGAAAAGACTCCAGGAAGTCAGAACAGGGATGTATACCAACAAGTGATGGATGAAATACACACAACCTTGGAGGAGGTGAAGAAGCTGCTAAATGAATTTGATACCTCAAACGCGGTGGGACCGGACATCTCTCCATGGGTCCTTAGAGAGGGAGCAGAGATGCTCTGTGTGCCACTAACAACAATCTTCAAAACATCCATTGAAACTGGGCAATTACCTGAGGTATGGAAGACAGCAAATGTAATCCCCATTTATAAGAAAGGAGACAGACACGAGCAGAACCGGCCTTAGGAGGTGCGGGGCCCAATTGGAAACAATTTTGGTGGGCCCCATGTATGGAAAGCAATCAAACTGTGCACATAAAAAATGCATGAGAGTTAATAGACCAAACAGATGTAAGCTGCATTTTAATATAAAACTGCATACATATCAGCCTACAAGTAACAAACAAAATTTGTATATCACCTCTGAAAAGTACATAGTCACAATACCACTTGCTTTAGTGACTGGTACAATCGCCTCCCCATCAGGCAACTTCGCCACCGCTTTCTTGGAAATTCGCCAACATATTATATCCAAAGCCCCCTTTTTTTTTACTTCGTGTTGTTGTGTGTACTTGACAAGCCGAGAGTAGATTACACTCTAGCGCGGGGACCCCTAAGGATCGGGGCCCTATTGGGAGCAATCGGTCCAATCGGTTTAAGGCCGGCCCTGGACACGAGGCATTAAACTACAGACCAGTGTCACTGACGTGTATAGAATGCAAAGTCATGGAGAAGATTATCAGGAGGAGAGTGGTGGAGCACCTGGAAAGAAACAAACTTATAAACTACAACCAGCACGGTTTCAGGGAAGGGAAATCCTGTCACAAACCTATTGGAGTTTTATGGCAAGGTAACGGAAGTAAGACACGAGAGAGAGGGGTGGGTAGATTTGTCAGTAATATGTACTGAAGCAGATTGATACATCTGTGCGGTGTATTATAAGTAATCCTAGCTATGTTATATGTCTGATCCCTTTGTTACTTATGACGTCAGAGGCCCGCGCATGTGCGCACGCAGACCCAAGCGTCACTCTCATTCTCGTCATAGGCTTAGAACTGGACAGAGGTGTTGGGCCTACCTCCTTCCTCACTTACTCAATATACGCGTTCACCATCCATCCGTGAGAGTTTCCCTTGATTACCTTTTATCTCCAAGACCCACACATAACAGATTGCCTTTTCTTGGACTGGAAGAAGGCCTTCGACACAGTTTATCACAAAGGATTAGTCATCACAAGGGAAAAGTCACTGTCAATCCTGCATAATGAACTGGTCACTGTGTCAAGGTCACCACTACACTGTAAGTCACTGTCAGTCTTGCATGATGAACTCTAGAGGGTCAGTCACGCATAACAGGAAAGGCACTGCAATGGATCAGAGAATACCTGACAGGGAGGAAACAACGAGTCATGGTACGTGACGAGGTGTCAGATTGGGCGCCTGTGACGAGTTGGGTTCCACAGGGGTCAGTTCTCGGACCAGTGTTATTTTTGGTATATGTGAATGACATGAAGGAAGGGATATACTCAGAAGTGTCCCTGTTTGCAGATGATGTGAAGGTAATGAGGAGAATTAAATCGGATGAGGATCAGGCATGACTACAAAGAAACCTGGACAGGCTTCAGGCCTGGTCCAGCAACTGGGTCCTGGAATTTAACCCCACCAAATGCAAAGTCATGAAGATCAATAAAGGGCAAAGAAGACCGCAGACAGAGTACAGGCTTGGTGGCCAAAGACTGCAAACCTTACTCAAGAAAAAGGATCTTGGGGTGAGTATAATACCGAGCACATCTCCTGAGGCGCACATCAACCAGATAATTGCTGCATCATATGGGCGCCTGGCAAGCCTAAGAAAGCGTTCTGATACCTCAGTAAGGAATCATTCAAGACTATATACCGTGTACGTCAGGCCCATATTGGAGTATACAGCACCAGATTGGAACCCACACCTGGTCAAGCACTTCAAGAAATTAGAGAAAGTGCAAAGGTTTGCAACAAGACTAGTCCCAGAGCTAAGGATAATGTCCTACGAAGAAAGGTTATGGGAAATCAGCCTGACGACACTGGAGGACAGGAGGGTTAGGAAGACATGATAACGACATTTAAAATACTGCGAGGAATTGACAAGGTAGACAGAGACAAGATGTCCCAGAGATGAGACACAGAAACAAGGGGTCCCAATTGGTAGCTGAAGAGTCAGGGTTGTTAGGAAGTATTTCTTCAGTCACAGAGTTGTCAGGAAGTGAAATAGTCTGACAAGTGATGTAGTGTAGGCAGGAACCATACATAGTTTTAAGACGAGGTATGATAAAGCTCATGGAGCAGGTAGAGAGAGGACCTAGTAGCGATCAGTGAAGAGGTGGGGTCAGGAGCTATAAATCGACTCCTGTAACCAAAAATAGGAGAGTACAACTTAACATCAAGAGATTGTTTACTTTGAGGTAAACACATCAGCACTAAAAATTTAAAGTTAACCAGAAGAAGCATTCTTCAGTTACTTTACATAATTCAATAAAATTTGTGCCGAGAGAGTCCAAACCCGTGAAACATTTCATCCATTTTCTAAGATGCAACAGCCTTAGAAGATTGATGCCGTTCACAGTTTATATTTTTCAATCAAAGGAAAGCGCTAAAACCGTAGGGTTAATATAGCGTCTGTGGAATGGGAGGCATTAAATTCTATCCAAGCTAAGGGAAGATAAGTGCATTTCCTTGGATCAAGAGCCCCTCATAAGCAACATGGCAAAATAATGCAAAAAATGTAAAATAATACTTTACCATTTTGAGACTATAAGTGGCAAAATACATCAACACTCCATTAAATACACCAACCTTCTTCTGGGTAGGATACAACACTGTTGAAATTTTGAAGGCGACGAGTGAGGTCTGACTCCACCTGTCACACGGTAATATACTTTGGGAATGACCTGTGTGACATTGTCCATAGGACATCCACGCATGCAAACTGTCCCATCAATCTTACCCAAGATGCATTACAAAAGCGGTGAAAGTTTGAAGTCGAACGAATAAAACGTTCTCGAGTATTAAACGAAAATGTTGCCGAGAATGTTAAAAATAGAAGTCTCCCCCTCGTTAAACTTAAAAACGCCATTAAAAGGAAGTATTTTTGTATTTATTTGGAGCTGTGTGGTTGCCAAATTGCCATTTTTTGCCAACTTTATAAAATTAGATTTTTTTCAATAATCAGAATAAAAATTTCTTACAGGATTGTAGAGAATTTAAAGTAAAATGAAAAAGAGAAATTTAAACCTAGAAAAAAATTTCCGCTGTTTAAGGTACACCAACATTCAGGGTTTGAAGCTCATCAGAAGAGGCATTCTCTAGTTACTACCTGGGGAAACAATTTGCTTAATGAAATTGACAAATTGAAATTTTCACATCTGAAAGTGAGTGACCATCAATGTTTTATTAAGACCCGCCACCAGTTCAGCCTGGAAGCCCTGGAAGCCCTGGAAGCCCTGGAAGCCTGGAAGCCTGGAAGCCCTCCAACCATTACAAACTTTCCAGCTGTCTCAGTAAAATTTCAAATTAACAACAACTCGCAATAACATAATAATAATAAAAGTTAGTGCGAGTTGTTGTTAATTTGAAATGTTATTGAGATAGTTGGAAAGTTAGGAATCCTTGGACTTGAACCAAATCTTAAGCGCTAAACCCACAAGGTTCATACAGCGCTGCGCACTAACTTATAGGTCATCATTCTTCAAATATAATACAGCGTCACTCAGAAGAGTCATTCCTTAGTTACTGAATAAAAAATATCACTATAAAAAATATCACTACTTTGCAAATTGGAATATATAGCAGCCAACATCAGCATGATTCCTGTGTTCAAGAAAACTACACCAGTGGGGAAAATTTGAATCCGATCAGAAGAGTCATTCTCTAGTTATGGGACGGTTTCCAACTACATCAATACCTGAACGCAAACGAAACTGTGGATATAGACGCCCCTGGGGCAGGCCCTTTCACTCCCATCCCACGCTGTGAGGATGAAAAGGGTCATCCTGAATCCTTTGCACTAGCAGAGGATTTAACTAGAGCATTCCAGAATGCCCATTCGTCTTAACACGTGTGTCTGAACCAGCAATTTCAGACATCCATCTAATTGGTATTAGATCGACAGGTGATAAAAGGGGGACACTCGACACCCCTGTGTACAGCAGTTCATTAGGTAATCTCTACACAGTTTAAATGAAAGACGTTTGTCTGAGGGAACTGTTGTTTCCCCAGACCATTAAAAATTTGAGATAATTTGCCTCGAGCTTGATAATATACCTAGGAGCATTATTTTCATAAACCTGCATCTCAGACTGAAGGAATCAGCCTATTCTGATTGTGAAGGCTGGCATGTAATGTCTGCAGATCATGGGTCAGCACATATCCGTCCATAAAAGAGGGCAGGACATAGACTAGGTCGTCGTTGTCAGTCTATTCGAGACTACGGTTGTATTCGGCGAGTGAGAGTGAACGTGTGACAAGCCGGTCACCCGACGCAGAAGCGTTGTGACAGGTTTTGTGTGTACGCAACCGACAATCTCCAGGAAGAATAGAGGAAGAGATAACTAATTCCACTTCGCGCACTAATGCCAGTCCTTCTTGCCGTCAATTGTTATGGACTAATAAGAGTGATATTTGTCAGGCGACGTGTGTCAAGCAGAAGACAGAAGACGTGGCCAAGAGTTTTACATATTTTCAATCAAGTCATCGTTATCGGCCTCAGTGACGTCAACAGCGTCACAGGCTCCCGTTACAAATGAGCCAGGTAAGTCCTATTCTATCTTACATCTGCCATCTTACAATACTGCTGTGGTGGCCTGGTGGCCACCACAGCAGACCCTCGCCGTGTCAAGCTATCGCTTCACACGGCGAGGGTCTGGGTTCGATTCCCAGCCAGCGTAGAAACATTAGGCGTGTTTCTTTACACCTATTGTCTATGTTCACCCATCAGTAAAATGGGTACCTGGGTGTTAATCGACTGGTCTGGGTCGCATCCTGGAACACTGACGTAATTTGCCCGAAATCCTCAGCAAAACAAGAGACTTTCTATATAGTAGTATGTCATTGATGTCAGCTAGGACTGTATACCATGTACATGTACTTGTAGTAAATAAAGATATTATTATTATTATATTATTATTATTACCTAGGTCGATGTCAGACGAATAGGATTCACCATTTCGAGGTCGTCACACACGGGTGGTTGCCCACAACCAGGTAATATTTTGGCCACGACCTTGCGTGTGTCAAACATGAAACAGTGGCATATGTAGTCTTTAGGCATGTACTAATCCTATGTACATACCTTTCACACTGCCTTGGTGGGTATTTAGACAGCGCTACGAAGTAGTGATGTATCGGATATCCGCATCTGCATCCGCGGAACATCCGCACAATTTCTTACATTCGCATCTGCATCCGCATTTTTACTGAAAACAGATATCCGCATCCGAAATCCGCGGAACATCCGCACAATTTCTTACATCCGCATCCGCGAATATCTAAATTTTCACATCCGATACATCCCTACTACGAAGGCGGAACCCTCGGGTGAGACTGCCAGTGGTTCCGAGCAGCACAATCTTTTCGTGGTTCCTCGTATTATAATTTTTTATATATTCATCTTAGCCAAAATCCCACACAAAACTTAGTAGGTACTGCCCTGTCCCTAAGATGCACTAGCCATTAAATACTGAAGCCTTTCAGAAGTATAAACTGAATATTATATAACGTTATTTAGCATTTGATTTCCTCTGTCTCTACCGCTGTCAAAGTTTTTGGCACTATTTTTTTAACATTGGAAGCCCCGCCACTGAGGATTTTGCAAGTTATCCCAGCACTTCCACTAAGATGGAGATGGGTTCAACAACTTTGGTCACAAGTTACGTGAACATGCCAGTTCACGTTCATTACCATACGAAGCTTTGAAAATTTGAAGGTGACTGGATGAGGCTTTCTCGAGTAATGAGCAAAATATAATCGAAAAAACTGGAGGAAGAAAAAAAAGGAAAACAAATTCAAGCAGTGTTTTAAAGGTCTCCCTTCGGGGATACCTGAGGACCGACGGGGATACCTGAGGACCGACGGGGATACCTGAGGACCGACAGAGACAACTGACAGTGGTGACACCAGCTGCCTCACAGAATGTAATAAGCTTCACCAGCTGCAGCTCAGATGCAGCTGGCAGATCATGCTTGATTGTTGTATTGGGGTTTTAAACTTATCGACTACATGAGAGCCATTAGGACTACATTTCACCTTTACATCCCCAGTCAAGATTAATTTAATCCCAGAAACAGAGATAAAAGTTGATGAATAAGACACATGTACAACACTTTGGTATCTGTATTTCTGAAATGTTTCGCCTACACAATAGGTTTCTTCAGTTGAATACAGAGGTGACATAAATTGTTGAAGAGTGAGTTACTTGTGCAACAATTGGGAATCTTTATTACGGAAACGTTTTGTCAGCCAGTGACTTTTTCATTCCATTACAGGGAAGAATGTCCTCTTTACTGGCCTGAAGAAGCCACTGAATGGAGAAACGTTTCTGTAATGAAGATTCCCAAATGTTGCTCAAATGTCTCATTCTTAAAGTTGTTGGTTTTATAAACCATTTACGACAAAAATGTTGTTGCATTCATATCTTATTCTTCAAAATGTCGGAACTGTATAATTTTTTTTTTAAAAACAGACTAAATATTTCTCTCATTATATATATACACAGAGAGATATACACAGAGAGATATACACAGAGATATACACAGAGAGATATACACAGAGAGATATACACAGAGAGATATACACAGAGAGATATACATGATCTCTCTGTGTATATAACCTTGGACTGTTCAGGGTGATGGAAGACACGACATTTTCCATACCAACTTCGCCCACTCAACTTTCTTCTCTGCAGTGGTCATGACTGGAGATTGTGGTGCTAGTTGGGGTCAGTGGCAGGTCAGTGGCAGGTCAGTGGCTGCCAGCAGACTGGCACGGTCGTCGGAGGTCATCACCAGTTGTCTCACACAGACATACAGACAGGTACACACACGAGCTAAGGGGTATGTCCTACGAGGAGAGGTTAAGGGAAATCGACCTGACGACACTGGAGGACAGGAGAGATAGGGGGGACATGATAACGACATATAAAATACTGAGAAGAATTGACAAGGTAGACAGAGACAGAATGTTCCAGAGATGGGACACAGCAACAAGGGGACACAGTTGGAAGTTGAAGACTCAGATGAATCACAGGGATGTTAGGAAGTATTTCTTCAGTCACAGAGTGGTCGGGAAGTGGAATAGTTTGGAAAGCGATGTAGTGGAGGCAGGATCCATTCATAGCTTTAAGAAGAGGTATGATAAAGCTTATGGCGCAGGGAGAGTGACCCAGTAGCGGCCAGTGAAGAGGCGGGGCCAGGAGCCGAGTCTCGACACCTGCAACAACAACTAGGTGAGTACAACTAGGTGAGTACACCCTTCACCTCACCACCTTGACCCATCACGATCCCCACGAGGAAAAAATAATCCATTACATTCTGACATTTAGTGAGAGCAAGTCGTTAGTAATTACTAACAACCTTATTAGGGCGAGTGCTTCTACTTGGCACACTTAGTCAGGTTTCACTTTTAACAGCTGTAGCAGTGCCTAAGTGTGAGCAATATGAATAACAGATTATCTGAATTTATATCAATTAGTATACATAGACGAGTAAGACAACAGTTGTGTATATTTGTTGGTGAAACATTTCACCTACACAGTAGGCTTCTTCAGTCACATACACAGCAATAGTGGTGAGGCAAAGATATCAGTCTATTTTGATGGAGTTTGTGAGGCTATACAAGTAGTCAACCTCCTGCAATGTCTTCCAGATGTGGTTTTAGACTGGTCAGTCCCTCAGCCTGGAGAATTATTATTATTATTATTATTATTATCAGGAGAAGCATCTAACTCGCAGGGATTATACAGGGAATGGAGAATGGGATGCAATCAGGTTCGATCCAAGGAAAGGAAAGATATCTGTCCACTATCCATCACCCGCATCAAGCTTTGTAGCAGTTATAATAAGACACATAAGCCTGGCATATTGCTATGTCTTGTCACTTCAGACGTAGGGCGCGCACCACACAGATTAGCTGGTGGCCACCTTGATACCTCTCAGCAGCCCGGCCCACCTTGCCACCTCTCAGCAGCCCGGCCCACCTTGCCACCTCTCAGCAGCATGGCCCACCTTGCCACCGCTCAGCAGCCCGGCCCACCTTGCCACCTCTCAGCAGCCCGGCCCACCTTGCCACCTCTCAGCAGCCCGGCCCACCTTGCCACCTCTCAGCAGCCCGGCCCACCTTGCCACCTCTCAGCAGCCCGGCCCACCTTGCCACCTCTCAGCAGCCCGGCCCACCTTGCCACCTCTCAGCAGCCCGGCCACCTTGATACCTCTCAGCAGCCCGGCCACCTTGACACCTCTCAGCAGCCCGGCCCACCTTGCCACCTCTCAGCAGCCCGGCCCACCTTGCCACCTCTCAGCAGCCCGGCCCACCTTGCCACCTCTCAGCAGCCCGGCCCACCTTGCCACCTCTCAGCAGCCCGGCCCACCTTGCCACCTCTCAGCAGCCCGGCCCACCTTGCCACCTCTCAGCAGCCCGGCCCACCTCAAAACATACAGGTGACCTAAATGTCAAAACCAAAAGCATGGCTTCCTTCGATGTCACAGCTCTCCTTACTAACGTTCCTACTGATTCTGTAGTAAATATTCTGAGATAAAGGCTCACCAATAACCACGACCTCCCATTGCCTCTTGTGGATTTCGTAAGTCTGGTGGATCTCTGTGTTAATTTTAACCTATTCAAGTATCAGGACAACTGCTACAAACAAAGGTTTGTAAGGGCACTGGGCAGCCCGCTCAGTGCTATGATCGCCAGCCTCTTCGTGGAGAAGGATGCAGATGAATGGTTCAGAGAACCGACAAGTTATAAATTAGACACATATGCAACACTTGGGTATCTTTATTGAGGAAACGTTTCGCCACACAGTGGCTTCATCAGTCCAATACAAAGTAGAAAGGTGTAAGGAGAGGAGGAGTTTGAGGTTATCAGTCCCTCGGCCTGGAGTCGATGTGTTCAGTCCATCAATCTTGTAGAAAGTACAGCATAGAGCCAGCATAGAGTGACTTATATACTGTAGTCAGGTGAGGCAACATCTTGGGATCTTGATACAAATGAATTCTTCAACACTTGTCCAACCTTTGGACGAAGACCACTTCGACTAGTGGATGGTTCCACTATGACCCCGCCTCCTCCTGCTTCGCCTCACCTGACTACAGTATATAAACCACTCTATGCTGGCTCTATGCTGTACTTTCTACAAG
Organism: Cherax destructor; assembly: GCA_009830355.1. NCBI lineage: Eukaryota > Metazoa > Arthropoda > Malacostraca > Decapoda > Parastacidae > Cherax > Cherax destructor. The sequence goes on from WNWK01008650.1 coordinate 55,624, forward strand.
ATTGATGGACTGAACACATCGACTCCAGGCCGAGGGACTGAGAACCTCAAACTTCTCTTCTCCTTACACCTTTCTGCTTTGTATTGGACTGATGAAGCCACTGTGTGGCGAAACGTTTCCTCAATAAAGATACCCAAGTGTTGCATATGTGTCTAATTTTTATCTCTTCGTGGAGAACCTACAGACCGAGAAATTCAGCACTCTCATTCCCAACACCGTTTCCTGGCTAAGATACCCTGACGATATCTTGGTTTTTCTCTCCGAAACTTTTCAATATCCAGATCAACGCTGTCAAACTATCAATAAAGTTTACACTGGTACTAGTAAAAAGATGGCACACTTCCTTTCCTAGCTGTCCTGTGCAGGTCTTCCGACAGTGACATCCTTCTCTTCATCTGGGATTGCAGACTCAAGGCACAAGATATCCTCAACAGATACTCCTTGGAAGTCATCTAAGCAGTTCGTAATGCTCCCAAGTGGGTGATATTGCCAATAATACCCGCCAGGTATTTGCTGGAAGCAACATAAATGTTTCCACCGTAAACTAACTTTCACAACGGGCGTCTACACCATCCCTTGTGGGCAGTGTCCCAAGAAATGTATTTCAGAAAACTACAATAAATATTTCTGTACCTCTGAACTAACATCGAAACGCCAGCAACAGAGATGACTCAAAATACGCCTGTGTTCTCCACAGGAAAACCATGGGACGTTTGTGAATTGCAATGAGGCACAACTCGTCCTCACCGAAGATCTTAGACACCGACGATGTCTAGAAGCCTCGCAAATCGCCGCCATCGATTCTATAGAACATGATACTGGAAGCTACAAAATGAAAAAAAAAATAGCATACAGGCAAGGCACCACCAGGCAAGGCACCACCCACCTAACAACAAAGGAATCACATGACCTCAATGTCTACCTGTCCTCATGTCATATAGTATGTCATTTTTCAGGCTACTGTCACTCACACCTCACTCCGCCTATACGGAACGTTTTCTATGTCCTACCTAGTGTTTGATCACGTGTTTTTTTCAAAACCAATTTGTCGGTATCAATTACCAAGGTTTATACCAGCAATATTGTTGTTAATATTGTATTACCGGGGATGCGATAATCTCATATGGGTCTTATCCATCGAGAATGGGAAGGCAAATTCCGTGGATTAAGAGCCTTCACCAGAATCAAAGCATACACTCTTAATTAAATTACGCGATAGGACAATGTCTGGATTCACGAACGTTTACTTTGAAATTAGTTACATATGTCTTATTTTATTTAGGAAACGTTTCACCACTAATGGACTCTTCAGGACTGAGAAGGCCATTGGGGTGAAACGTGTCCTCAGTAGAATATTCTAACACTGGACATGTGTCATATTTCCCAACTGTCGGTATTTTATACCTGATGTTATCTACAAACTTGCACAGTGAGGAAATACCGTGCAATAGAGGTGCGTTGGTCCCCCAGCAAGACCGTTGACCAAGAAGCCTCGTGCTGGTGTTAGAGAACCATGAAGTGTAGGATACCCTGATTGATGTTACAAGTGTTTTGAGAGTTCCATGAAAAATGGGTCAAGGGTGCGCACTTTTATTAAGTTCGTGATCATATATTTTTTTTAAGTTTACACGGATTCTGCATGGTATAGTGTGTCACGATTCTGCATGGTATAGTGTGTCACGATTCTGCATGGTATAGTGTGTCACGATTCTGCATGGTATAGTGTGTCACGATTCTGCATGGTATAGTGTGTCACGATTCTGCATGGTATAGTGTGTCACGATTCTGCAATGGTATAGTGTGTCACGATTCTGCATGGTATAGTGTGTCACGATTCGTGTAGTAGGCAATGAAAGGACATCGACCAGCTACTCCATGGCACATAGGCGCTGCCATTTATTATACGTAATATGAAATACAGTTATTGTTAGGTTAATAAATAGCTCATAGAGCCGTCTAGAAGGACGAATGAATTACGTTATTCTTGACCCAAAACATTTTTGATTTGTAAGTTCAAGTTTTCATTTGCTCTTTATTATTTTGTATGGAATAGAGTAAATAAAATTTATTGTCATTTGACAGAACTTGTCATACGAACAACACATAAGATATCTGAAATCTTAAAACATTGTATCCGCATTTTGCACTAATAAAACGAAATGAACTGATTTTATTGATGAAATTGCAAATCAAAACTTTTTAAGAGATAATATCTCAATACCGCACTGTGTATTAGGTATATGAAATAATTGTAACATAAGAAATGACTGATATTTTTGCATAGTGATGCAACAAAAGACGATTGTATCCTCTATAAGCATGTGGCATCCCTCACAGTAGAGCATGGAGGGGGGGGGGTGCACAATAAACTAGCCGCTCACAGTCACAGTTGACTAACGGGCGCCATCACAGTAGCCGAAGCACTTTTAATTTTCTAAAAAAAAAAAATCCTTCAGTGGAATACGATAGCTATTGGTTTGTTTTGAAGATAAAGTATTTATATAACTAGAAAGTGAGGAGGGTGGTACGGATACCAGAGCACTCTACCACTCAGTGGTCGGGAAGGTACTAAGTGCTGCAGGAGTGTTGGCGCATGTGCCTGGGATCTGGAGATGCGCAGATAGGGCAGCGCAGTCAGGGATGCGCGCACCTTCACACTATTAATAAAGCTGGAATGACTGGGGGAACGACGTGAAGTAGTTAGACTGTTGGGTTTAGTCCTGACTCTTTCTCTTCTACTTCAGCTCTTCCTCTCACCGGCTATTCTTCTTCTGTCCCCACTTCCCCCTCGCCCCTAGTGGGTCCTTACCTGAGAGTCTGAACTAACTAACGACGTGTGTACTCACCTGGACGTAGTTCCAGGGTCGAGTCTTAACTACTGGTCACTCCTCTCAGTTACTCACGAATGGTTGCATTGAACCTCTGATCTCGTGGCCCTGCTGTAGCTAATCTTAAAGCTGTGTATGGATTCAGCTTCTACCACTTTCTCGTCCAGATCCTTCCAATTCCTCGCTGCCCCCAGACTGAAGAAATACTTGTTGGCATCCTTGTGATCATTTGCGTTTCTAATTTATGTGCCCCATTGTTCCCTCAAGCAGTCTGGTTCTGTCTGTCCTATCGAACCTTATAATAAATAATAATAATAATAATAATAATAATAATAATAATAATAATAATAATAATAATAATAATAATAATAATAATAATAGTTTATTGAGACATTATACAAAGAATTACAATGGGTTATGAGATTACATGAGGTGTACATGCCAAAAGTCCCTAATATGCAGAGCATTGTGGGCAGACTTAAAATTAACTTAAAACTAAATGGCAAGAATTATAGTAAACAGTTTACAATATAAGTATAGTTGAGTATTTAAGCTATGAAATTTGAACATAGTTTGAACATGACATTTTTGAAACATAATAGTTTTATAATTTTGGATCATTTACAGTTTTATATGTCTACATAATAAAATTATTAAATCAGATTAAACAAATTAAATCAATAATTTGTGTTGCAATAACAGTTTATATGGTCATTAAATGAGTTACAAGGAGCACAAAGGTACATGAGGATGGATTTCTTTATATTAGGTGGTATTAATTATAGCAGGTTTATACATTATGAGATATAAGTTTCAACATTTGTACTAGATTATGTTTGAAAATTATTTTTCTTTGAGAAATTATGTAAGGGATTTTGAGGCTAGGGGAGTAACACAGTGAATAATGTTATTTTGAGGCAGTGTAAAATTATTTAATAACTTTGCAGGTAATGTAAAGTAGTGGGTATTTAGTTTTGGGCGAGTAGGTGGTTTTTTAGTAGAGTTTTGAATTGATGTACAGACCGGGTTTCTTTGATAATCATAGGTAATAAATTCCAAATTTTTGGGCCTTTAATGTGCATTGCGTTTTTGCATAGTGTGAGGTGGACGCAGGGAACATGGAATAGGGATCTGTGTCTTGTGTTATGTTCATGTGTCCTGTTAAGGTTGGTTAGGAGAATTTTGAGTTGCGGGTTAATATTTGAGTTTAGTGTTTTATGTATGTAATAGGCACTGTAAAAAGTATGGATGTCTTGTATGGTGAGTAAGTTCAGACTTTTGAATATAGGTGGAGTATGTTGTCGGGAGTGGGAATTTGTTATCATTCGGACTACAGCCTTTTGTTGTGTTATTAATGGTTTGAGGTGATTTATTGTTGTTGAGCACCATGCACAGATTCCATAGGTGAGATAGGGGTAAATGAGTGAGTGATAAAGGGAAAGGAGAGCTGGTTGTGGAACATAGTACCTTATCTTGGATAGTATTCCTACGGTCTTGGAGACTTTCTTGAAAATTTGTATATGTGTCTTAAATTGGAGGCCACTGTCAAGGTGGATTCCTAAGAATTTTCCCTCTGTGAGTTTTGTGACAAGTGATCCATTTATCATTATGTTAAGTGGAACATTTGTAGCTCTGTTCCCAAACTGAATGAAATAGGTTTTGTCAACATTGAGAGTAAGCTTGTTAGTCATCATCCAGGTAGATATTTTCTGTAATTCAGCATTTACAGTGTTGGCTAGTGTGACTGGGCATGGGTGAGAGAAGACGTATGTAGTGTCATCTGCAAATAGTATGGGTTTGAGTAGTTGAGATGCATTTGGTAGGTCGTTTATGTATTTGAGAAAGAGAAGTGGGCCAAGAACACTTCCCTGTGGGACACCAACTGTAATTGTATGTGTGGAAGAGTTTTTTTTTTTACATTTTATTAGTTTTCCGGTACATGTAATACATATACAAACTCAAAACAATCAAATGTGTATAAACGCAAAGAACATTAACAGTGAGTAACCTTTCCAACATCAATGGAAATAAATGCTATATCACAAACAACAGCTCAATACGAACTGCGTGTAAGGTGATAAAATTAACATACAACAAAAGGTACACCCAGTGCCGAGACCCGACACCGATATAATTCCTAGTAATATTTTTACCATAAACAGATATGAATCGTCCTTACAAAGCATTAAGGACATGCATCCTACCTATGCCACAAATCCCAATAAGAGACCCCCCCTCTCCACCTAACAATTTGCATTAACCTTATAAACTGTAAGCTCTATGTGCATGAGGTTACATTTAACAAAAGTATCCTAATAACTTCACACCTAACCACAAATTTTTGCTTTCATAGCCACAACAAACCTCTATACACACAATTATGTAAAAATGAATACAAACACAATTAGCATCTATTACTTTTAACTTTATAAGTTGTATTAATACTAACTACACGTATACATGTGTAAATTCATGACCTACAACAAGTGTGGTGCATACCTGATGTCCTATCAGAATGCCATCAACCTGCCACAGAGTATATTCAAAATTAAATTACAAATCGAAATTCACAGTAACCACAACATGTTTCAGTTACCCTTACCATCTACTGGTAAGTACAAACCAACCCCCAACACATTCACACCAGTTACAACCCAAACACACTCCCCCTCCCTCCCTCGGCTTCAGAGGACCAGCCAAACCAATGTACAACCCCTGACTCCCCCCCACCTTACCAACTTCACCAACATCCATTCCACCCCTTCATTCATCTCATCCACTACCCAAAACCCTAACGTCTCTTGTCACAGCATAGAATGTCAACCGTCACCCAAAGAAAATAATACCCCCCCCATCTTCCCTCCCCCCCTTTCTCCAATCACACGTCCCTATCTCCTAAAAACAAACACATCCCTTTCCCCTATTCCCCAACCCTACAGGTCAAGCCCACTCAAACCCCTCCAAACCTCTCAAGAGCCCCTTGACACTTAATGATCTGTAATCCTCCGAAAATACAGAATCCCAACCCTTCCCATATAGCAAACGATTCCGACACTTGGTTCGATATATATGAGCCGCCACTGCCTTTATTCTTTCCCGAATGCCCACCTCTCTCAATTTCCAAGACACACAAACAAAATCCACCATGCAGTACATTAAACCCTTTTTGTCCCTATGACACCCCCCCCAAATCCAAGAAAATTGCCCTTAACAAAGGTACTCCCCTCCCCCAATTTCCTCAAACCCATCCCATCCACCACCTTACCCCTTCCAATGCTTCACAAAAATATATGGCATGCAAGACGGTCTCCGGCTTGCCACACCTCTCACAACCCCATCTTTCACACACCCCATTCGAAATAAAATCTCCCTTGCTGCAACCGCCCCATGTAGAAACCTATACATCAGCTCACGATCCCTTCCCGATAAACGTAATTCCCGAAACCCCCCCAAATTCCTTTCCAGTCATAAACTGGATATATAGCCTCCCTCCAGCACCCCCACCCCACCTCCTAACCTCATAAGCACAGCTACTTTTAAATTTTGCGGTTCATTTATGACCATCATATTGCGCAGCCAATCCCTGCACTGTACCAGATCCCTCCCCTCCCACCATTCACCCAAATCTCTCAACACTCCTTCCACCCCGGTCCCTCCATCCCCCCCCTCCTCATCACACAACGTTTCACATACATGCACATCAACCTCTTCTCCAGCCAAATCAGACCCAACCCCCCCCAATAATATTTCCTTCCTAACTATATCCTTCCGTAACCAATGTCTACCATTAGCCCATATGAACTTAAATACTTTACACTCCAGCCCTTCCACATCCCACCTCAATAAAGGATAAATATTAGCTACAAACAAAATCCTACTGTAAATCATTGTGTTTACCGCAATGACCCTCTGCCTCAACGTGAGCTCACCCGCACGCCAATCATTTATACGCTTCATTGCCCGTTGCACTACATTCCCCGAATTTACCTCTCTCGTCACGTCCCGATTCTCCGTGAACACTATTCCACATATTTTCACTGTGTCAGTCACATTCCAACCATGTCTTCTACCTAACCCCCTTCCCACCCAATTACCCACCTCCAACAGCAATGATTTTGCCCCGTTCACCTTCATTCCAGTTGCCTTACAAAATGTGCCTATACTGTTCCCTACATGCCCCAGCCCCTTCTCCTGCCATACCAGCACCATAGTGTCGTCCACATACCCCACAATATTCATGATCCCCTCACCACCACCACCCCCTCCCCCCACCAATCTGTAAAACGGATCCTGAACACATGCAAACAGAATTTGCGACAGAGGACATCCCTGCCGCAAACCCCGTTCCATCTGCACCACCCCACCCAATCTACCGTTGACTTGTACCCTAACACATGCCCCTTCATATAAAGCTCTGATCCAACTCATCACTTCCACACCGAACCCCTGTCGCTCCATGATTTCGTACAGGCTCTCGCGCTCTACACTATCATACGCCCCCTGCCAATCTAATGCTAGTACCCCTCCCCCTTCCACACTTTCAATGAAATCCTTAATGTACTCATGACCCGCTACCACTTCCCTACCTGGAATCCCCCCCTGTCCTACCCCAACACCCTTTTTAATCTGTTACCTAGAATCTTTGCAAATATTTTATAATCAGAATTCATTAGTACCAAAGGTCTGTAATTCCTCAAAGTATCTCCTACCTTCCCCTTCCGTACTAGAACCACCACTCCCAATCCCATATTCCTACCCATCACCCCGTCCTCTTTCATCCCATTCATCACACCAACCAAACAGTCCCTCATGATGTTCCAATTTTCCTTATAAAACTCGTTCGCTATACCATCTAATCCAGGGGCCTTTCCTCTACTTAACCCATTCACCGCCTCCCACACCTCCCCTTCACTGATCATCCCCTCCAACTCCTTCCGCTCACTTCGTCCCAACCTCTCCACGATTCCCCCTAATATTAAATCCTTGTTCATCACACTCACCCCTTTGCGACACATATGCTTGGCAAACCACTTATCCACATACACGTTCATAGCCTCTGTGGTACAAATCCGCATTCCTTCATCATAATTCTCCAATTCTTCATCCACCTCCAAGCACTCCACTGTCATCCTATCCTTTCGGTTCCTACACTTACCCAATACATATTTGGAGGGTTTATCTCCCCATAACACGTCATCCAAGCCTGCTTTCATCCTGCATGCCCCAAAACTCTCATTCTGCAGCAACCGCAACCTTTCCTTCAATGTCCGTATTTCCTCAGTTAGTCTGTGACCTCCTCTTAAGTAACAGTCCGTCAATAATCCCTCCAAGTAGTTTTGCATGCCATAACGCCATCCTACCTCTTCTTTGCCCAATCTCTGATAGTATGCTTTAATGCCCCTCTTACCCACCTCCACCCACCAATCCACCAGAGCCCCCCCCCTGCAACCTCCCCTCCCACAACCCTCCCCACCAATCACTAAATTCCACACGTCTACCCTCACCACTCAAAAGCTGAACATTTAATTTCCAATACCCCTTACCCCACCGTACCACACCCGACCATTCCACCTCCACCAACACTCCCCGATGATCTGTAAAAACCCACATCTAAATATTTAACCGCACCCACCACCACACTCCCTGTTACATAAATTCTATCTAGCCTAGCCCCATACCCTCTTCTAACAAATGTATGCTCTCCCGCCCCTCCTACCCCAATAACATCCTTCAAACCTACACACCTAAGTAAGTCCCTCAGAGCCTGCAAACACCCCCTCCCCGTGGCTCTACATCCCTTTCCCTGATGACACAATTAAAATCTCCCCAACTATGATTACGCTAGGCAAATCCCTACATGCATAAATCATATGCTCCCTCACAAAATCCACCTTCACCTGTCTGGAAGACTCTGCCGGCATATACACTCCCAAAAGCATACCTTCACCCCCCCATTCGCCCTCCACCCTCACCAGTCTGCCCCCCCCCACTCTCCTCCCATCGCAAAGGCTTGAATGGGCTTGACACTGCTACCACTACCGCCACCCCACCCTTTAATCTACTTGATGAACTGGCAAATACCTTATAACCATCCAATACCAAATCTCTACCACACCTATAATTATGCTCCTGCAAAAACCCCACAGTCACACCATACCCTCTCAACGTACACTCCACCCAAGCTCTTTTAATATCTGCTCTCAACCCATTTACATTTAACGTTAAACACTTAAAATTAAAGACAAGGTTTGCCCTTCGGCCTCGGTGGAAGTTGCGACCCAGATTTCCTTTACTCTGCAATTTACCCACCTTCTTCCCACCCTTATTAATTCCCTGATCTTGCACCAATCCCAAGTCTTTCTTAGCAACTTCCACCAGAGGTTTCTTGCAAATCCTCTAGGCCGGGTCAACACGTCATCACAATCAGACAGTGTGCCAGACCTCTTGCGGGTCCCCTGCACAACTTCCACACCACTTGCACTATCAATCTGATGTACCTCCGCCTGCACTGTCTCCAACACTAATGTTTGGTCATTGATACTGGCATTCACTATGCCCTCCACCATATCCATTGTATCTTCCATACCCCAGTGGCTTCTACACTTAACACCGGTAGAGGTTCGTCCATAATGTCCCTTAATACCTGCTCCAAAGCCACTTCCTCCACAGCACTCTCCTGGTTGCCACCTTCAACCACTGATGGCGCCGTTTCCTGTGATATCGTCTGACACACCACCTCTGCACCGTCGACTATCTCGCTCCACAACTTTGGTTGTTTCTCCGACTGTTCCTCTTCCCTCTGCACATTTCTCTGCACTGTCACGTTCGTTCCACGATGTCCCCGTTCATTCTTGGGCCCGACCTCTTCAAGCAGTCGGCCGCTACATGCTCATATGCCCCGCACAGACGACAAGTCCTGCGTTGCCTCATGTAGGTGACGTATATCTGCGTCCTGAAATCCGGCAATACGACGTACGACGGTATGGGATGTCGCAAGGTCATCTTCAATGCGAAAGACCCCTCAAAGATTCCCATCAGCGGTCCTTCACTCCACTTGCCAGGAGTAGCAGCATGGATAACGCCGTATGCCCCGAAAACTGCACTGATGTCCACCACATCGGCCTCAAACGGGACATTCCTCAATCGAACCCAAGTGTATGTCCTTGAGACGTCCTTTAAGCGTACCTGTAGTCCTGTGTGCACGGTGTACACTCTATCTTGATGCTTATCAACCAGCCTTTCATACACCTCTGCCTTTTGAAGTTTCACAAACACTCTATTCGTCCCGTTCAGTGCCACTCCATACAAATCCGTAGTATCAAGTCCATAAATATCTCGTAGGATCGTGGGCAATACTGTTCCGGCCGTGGCAGGGTTGATAACTCCTGTAACCAGGTCCACACAAATTGTGTTCAACCGTCTCCTCCTAGCTGCCGCCATGTTGGTGAAAACCAAAGTGCTGTCAAGAGCCACCATGGGTCAGGCCAGCGCACTGCACACCCTCACACAATCAGAGCTGGGTGGCGAATGATGTGTGGAAGAGTTAGCTAAGGTATGACTTTAGGTAGTTAAGGGAGTTCCCTCTTATACCATAGTGTGATCATTTTAAGTGTAACAGATCTTGGTCAACTGTATCAAAAGCTTTACGTAAATCAATGAAGATTCCCAGTAGAATTTCTTTATTTTCAAGAGCAGTGTATATTATTTCTAGCAAGTGTATGATTGCATCATTTGTGTTTTTATTAGGCCTGAAACCAAACTGACAGGGGTTGAGTATGTTGTGGGAGATGAGGTAGGAATAGATTTGCCTATGAATTAACTTTTCAAAATTTTGGAGAGAAGGGGTAAGTTAGATATTGGCCTATAGTTATTTAGGTCTGTTTGATCTCCTCCTTTATGTATGGGGTAACCCTTGCTATTTTGAGTATTGATGGGAAAGTGGAGGATTCAATGGATTCGCAGCAATGGTTTCAAGTTGGAAAAGTTCAGATTCAGGAAGGATATAGGAAAGCACTGGTTTGGTAATAGAGTTGTGGATGAGTGGAACAAACTCCGAGTACCGTCATAGATGCTAAGACGTTGTGTAGTTTTAAAATAGGTTAGATAAATACATGAGTGGGTGTGGGTGGGTTTGAGTTTGGACCTGACTAGCTTGTACTACCAGGTCAGTTGCCGCACGAATTCCTTAAGTGGTAGTGACCTGACTACCTGGACGGTGCCCAAAATGCCCTGCATACTAGGGGCTTTTGGCATGTACACCTCATGTAATCTCAATAACCAAATGTAATTCTTTGTATCATGTCCAAATAAACATTATTATTATTATTATTATTATTATCTCCAGGTGGTTGGCTAGATAATTATATGAGTGGGTGCGGTTGGGTGTGAGTTGGTCCTAACTAGCTTGTGCTACTAGATCAGATGCAATGCTCCTTCCTTAAGTGAATGTAACCTGACCTGGCTGGGTCGGGGCATTGGCTTAAGCCTGTTGGAGACTTGGACCTGCCTCGAATGGGCCAGTAGACCTGCTGCAGTGTTCCTTCTTTCTTATGTTCTTAATACATTTTTTTTGACCTTATCAGGCTGGTTATGTTTGATGAGTAACGTTTTGTTTGTTCTCTTGTTATTTGACCCATTCTGTACTGTTTTTCATATAGGTGTTTTATATTAATGGATTTGAGAATGCTGGGTGTTAGCCAGGGATTGTTTAGTCTCTTAGCTGTGATATGTTTAGTTTTTAGGGAAATGCATGTTATAGAGGTACTGAGTCTTTTAGAAAATTATTAATACATATGTCAGTATCTGTATAGGTGTCTAACTCGGTTTGCCAGTCGATGTTTGACATAGCTGTTATGAAGTTATTAATAGCTGCCTCATTATGTAGTCTGAAGGTAACTTTAGTAGTCTCTTGGGATAATTTACCTAGGTTGGTTATGAGAAAGGTAGGGTAGTGGTCTGTGGTATTATCTGTGAGTATGCCTGATTTTAGAGGGGATATGGTGTTAGTCCAGATGTGGTCTAATAGGGAGACACTAGTCTCAGAGATTCTTGTTGGTTTTGTTACTGTTGGTAGAATTCAGTTACTTGTGGGTCCTGATCTTGTAGGAGATTGATATTGAAGTCTCCTGTTAGTATTAAGTGGTCTTTGTTCATGTGTGCATCAAAGAAGACCGCTGACAGAGTACAAGCTAGGCGGACAAAGGCTACAAACCTCGGCAAAGGAGAAAGACCTTGGAGTGAGTATAACGCCAAGCACGTCTCCGGAGGCACACATCAACCAGATAACTGCAGCAGCATATGGGCGACTGGCAACCTAAGATTAGCGTCCGTACCTTAACAAGGAATCGTTCAAGACACTGTATATCGTGTACGTCAGGCCCATACTAGAATATGCAGCACCAGTCTGGAACCCACACCTGGTCAAGCACGTAAAGAAACTAGAGAAAGTGCAAAGGTTTGCGACAAGGTTAGTTCCACAACTCAGGGGTCTGTCTTATGAAGAAAGATTGAGGGAAATAGGACTAACAACACTGGAGGAAAGAAGGGTCAGAGGAGACATGATAACGACATACAAAATACTGCGGGGAATTGACAAGGTAGATAGTGACAGGATGTTTCAGAGAGGGAACACAGAAACAAGGGGACACAACTGGAAGCTGAAGACTCAGATGAGTCAAAGGGATGTCAGGAAGCATTTCTTCAGCCACAGAGTAGTCAGGAAGTGGAATAGTCTAGAGAAAGATATAGTGGAGGCAGGAACCATACATAGTTTTAAGACAAGGTATGATAAAGCTCATGGAGCAGGGAGAGCAGAGACCCAGTAGCAGACAGCGAAGAGGCGGGGCCAGGAGCTGAGTCTCGACCCTGCAACCACAATTAGGGGAGTACAATTAGGTGAGTAGTGGTACCTCGGTTAACGATATTTTTCGTTCCAGAATGCTGTTCAAGTGCCATTACCAAACAAAACACACTGTTCAAATGCCATTACCCCCAAAACACACTTACAAAAGCATTTAAAAAATAAACTTACATGAAAGGGCGAGTTTGGGGACCATCGTTAACCGAGGTACCACTGTACTTCCTAATTTTTCACTAAATTGGCTAATATTTGATTGTGGTACTCTGTAGATGTTTATCACTGTGAGAGGTTTTTGTAGGTATTTTGATTTAAACTTAGCTATTAAATATTCTCCATGTTCATCTCTTGTGCAAGTATTGTTGATACATTCAAGCTGGTCTGAATAGTAAATAGTTGTGCCACCCTTGTTGGTCTGGCCTATAGTTGTGTATGGCTGTGTAACCAGGAATGGCATAGATATCTGAAGTATTAGGCTTTAGCCAGGTTTCAGTGAGAGCAATGATGGACATACTGGCCTGCAGGGAATTTAATAATGCTATGAGGTCATCGTAATGCTTGATTAAAGATCTGATATTGTAGTTAAAGATAGTTATGTTATTGTTGGCTCTGAGTAATGCTTTTGCTTGTTCTGCTGTGTAATAATTACAGTTGTTAGGGTCATGTAAGTCATTTAATAAGAGGTTGATGTCAGGATCAGTGTGTGGGTTCATAATAATGAGTGTGATTCTATAATTAGACTTAAGAATAGGACAAGTAAAGAGTTCTTGGCACGTGAATTTGTACCTTAGTTATTTTTACAAATGCAATTAAATGAACTATGGTAGTTATTCTAAAGCTAGAAATAAAGGAGCTAGGAAATAATAGCAAACAATGAAAGTAAAACAATTTAGCACCTGAGTTAGCACCTTAATTATTTTAATAAAATTAATATAAGAACTGTGGCAGTTAGTTATTTTTTTTTAAATAGTGAAATTAGGGAATATAATAGTAAACAATGAGAGTAAAACACTTTAGGGAATATAATAGTTAACAATGAGAGAAACACTTTAGCACCTGAATTAGTGAGATAGTTCAGAATATTTAGATTGTAAAATTAGTAATGAGAATGGTTTTGTCTTGGCATGTTACATAGTTTCTGTTAAAGCTCCTATACTGTATTGAGTATATCAGGCAAACTTAAGACTAGTTTGAGATTTATTAGACAATAGCTATATTCGGGATTTTGTGTTTACTGTCCTTTGGGTCAGTGTTGGTGTAGATGAGGAGGATGTGTGTGTGCATGAATCGGTGGTTTCCATGTGTTTAGGTGATAGTGGGGTGTGTTAGTGAGATAAGATTTTTTTGATGATAGTGTTGAAAATGGTGGCTGAGTCTGCAGTTTTGGAGTTTTTAGGTAGGGAGTTTCAGATTTTAGGCCCTTTAATGTACATTGAACGTTTGTATAGATTTAGCCAGACACAGGGAATGTCATAGAGATTTTTGTGTCTGGTATTGTGCCTATGGGTCCTGTCACAACTATCAAGAAAGCATTTTAGTTCAGGTTAATATTGGAATTTATGGTTCTGTACATGTAGGTTGCACAGTAGTAAATGTGGATGTTCTGAACAGTGAGTAAATTTAGGTTTTTGAAGAGTTAGGGGAGGGGGTGTTGCCTGGGATTGGATTGCGTGATAATTCTTACTGCGGCTTTTTGTTGAGTTAATATTGGTTTGAGGTGGGTTGTTGCTGTTGATCAAGGGACTTCAACTGTTCCCAGTAATTTAGGTGCCTTATCATACTTATGTGTGCCATGAAAGTTCTTTGTACACTCTCCAGGTCAGCAATTTCGCCTGCCTTGAAGGGGGCAGTTAGTGTACAACAGTATTCCATCCTATAGAGAATAAGCAATTTGAAGAGAATCATCATTGGCTTGGTTTACCTGGAGTTTACCTGGAGAGAATTCCAGGGGTCAACGCCCCTGCGGCCCGGTCTGTGACCAGGCCTCATGTTGGACCAGAGCCTGATCAACCAGGCTGTTACTGCTGGCCACACGCAGTCCAACGTACGAACCACAGCCTGGCTGGTCAGGTACCGACTTTAGGTGCCTGTCCAGTGCCTGCTTGAAGACAGCAAGGGGTTTGTTGGTAATCCCCCTGATGTATGCTGGGAGGCAGTTGAACAATCTTGGGCCCCTGACACTTATTGTGTTGTCCCTCAACGTGCTAGTGATACCCCTGCTTTTCATTGGGGGGATGTTACATCGCCTGCCGAGTCTTTTGCTTTCGTAGGGAGTGATTCTCGTGTGCAAGTTTGGTACTAATCCCTCAAGAATTTTCCACGTGTATATAATAATGTATCTCTCCCGCCTGCGTTCTAGAGAGTACAGGTTTAGGAACTTCAAGCGTTCCCAGTAATTGAGGTGGTTTATCACAGTTATGCGTGCCGTGAAGGTTCTCTGCACATTTTCAAGGTCAGCAATTTCACCCGCCTTGAAAGGTGCAGTTAGTGTGCAGCAGTATTCCAGCCTAGATAGAAAAAGCGATCTGTAAAGTGTCAACATGGGCTTGGCATCCCTGGTTTTGAAGGTTCTCATTATCCATCCTGTCATTTTTCTAGCAGATGCAATTGCTACGGTGTTATGGTCCTTGAAGGTGAGATCCTCTGACATGATCACTCCCAGGTCTTTGACATTAGTTTTTCGCTCTATTGTGTGGTTGGAATTAGTTTTGTACTCCGATGAGATTTTAATTTCTTCACGTTTTCCGTATCTGAGTAATTGAAATTTCTCATCATTAAACTTCATATTGTTTTCTGCAGCCCATTTAAAGATTTGGTTTATGTCTGCTTGGAGTCTTGCAGTATCTTCAACGGTGAACACTGTCATACAGATTCGGGTGTCATCTGCAAAGGAAGACACGGCACTGTGGCTTATATCCCTGTCTATGTCCGATATGAGGATGAGGAACAGGATGGGAGCGATTATTATTATAATCAAATAGAAGCGCTAAACCACAGGGGTTATACAGCGCTGAAGGTTATTGTAGGATGCAGGGAGAGTGGGTTGTAAGAGGGAGATGGACGATTAGTAGGGTATGGAGTGCAAGATGACGGTGGATAGTGCAGGGGTGGAGGGTAGCAAGAGATCGAGGTAGAAGGGACTGAGGGAGGTGCTAGAGGGATAATCTTCAGAGTTTGTGTAGTAAGTCAGTTTCTGTCAAAAAGTCAATGAGAGAGTCAGGATTAAAGGAGGGTCCATCTGCAAGAAGGGAAGGTAAAGAAAGGGCCGCAGAGCGAAGACGTCGTTGGAGGTAAATTCTGAGTGCTCGTTGATAGAGTGGGCAGTCCAACAGGATATGTCGAACAGACACTGGAACCTGACAATGCTCACAGAGAAGGGCAGGGAGCCTCTCCATGAGATACCCGTGAGTAAGACGAGTGTGGCCGATGCGAAGACGGGAGAGAGTAGTCTCCCAACCTCTACATTGGTGACTAGAAGAAGGCCAGAAACCTATAACCGGTTTAATAGAATGAAGATTGTTATTCAGCAGGTCAGACCAGCGTTGTTGCCAACGGGTGCGAAGGTGGGTAGCAATGACCGCAAAATAGTCCGTGAAAGGAACACCTCTATATGAAACTGGAAGGTCATGTACTGCGGACCGCACAGCAGTGTCTGCCTGTTCATTGCCCTGTATGTCAACATGACCAGGGACCCAACAAAAAACAATATCTTTATGCTTGCTAAAGATACGGTGTAACCAAAGGTGGATACGAAGAACTAGGGGGTGAGGTGTATCGAATTTACGGATAGCCTGTAAAGCACTAAGGGAGTCTGAAACGACCACAAATGGTGATACAGGCATAGATGCAATACGGATAAGTGCCACAAGAATGGCATACAATTCAGCCGTAAATATGCTAGCCCAGGGTAATAGATGCCCTCATACGACACTGTCCGGAAACACTGCTGTGAATCCGACGCCGTCAGATGACTTTGAACCATCGGTGTATACTGCGATGGCATGGGAATGAGAACGGAAATGGTCTAGAAAGAAAGAGCGAGAAGCCGCCGTAGGTAGTTGGGCTTTCGCGCAAGGTGAGGAATAGAACAGACATGGACAGCAGAAACTTCCCAAGGGGGTAGAGGAAAGGGTGAAGCCACATGAACATATAAAGGCGAAAGCTGAAGGGAAGACAAGAGTGAATGCAGAGGAAGAGAAAAGGGCCGAAGTAAACAGGGGCGACGAACAAATAACGAGCGTCTACTAACATCTGTGACAATCCTATACATGGAAGGATTGCGGAGGTCATGAGAGCGAACATAATAGCGAATGCAATGTGCATCACGACGATCGGACAAGGATGGAATGTTCGCTTCTACATAGAGGCTCTCAACCGGGGAAGAACGAAAAGCACCAAGGCATAAGCGTAATCCCTGGTGATGGATGGGATTAAGGCTGGGAAGAGTGGCAGGAGAGGCTGCTGAATATATTTGGTCACCATAATCGAGGTTCGATAAAATTAGGGCCGAATGTAGGCGAAGGAGAGTTCTACGATCAGCCCCCCACGAAAGATGTGCGAGGGTTTTAAGGAGGTTCAGCCGGCTATGACAAGTCGCCTTCAGAGAGGTAATGTGAGGTTTCCAGGACAATCTGCGGTCAAACAGGAGGCCGAGAAACCTGACTGTATCACGGTCTGGGATACGTGAGCCGTATAGGTACAATGGATGATCAGAGACCACTGAACGTCTAGTGAATGTAATTTGATGAGTTTTGCCACTAGAAAATTTAAACCCGTGAGTGGTGGCCCAATCAGAAACCCGGTTGATGGCATGCTGGAGGGAAACTGCAATGAGGTGACAGTCAGCACCTGCACAAGCTATAGCAAAGTCATCCACATAGAGCGATGACCAAATATTGGATGGGAGAACAGATGCCAGATTATTTATAGCAAGCAGAAAAAGTGCTGTGCTCAGAACACATCCCTGGGGGACACCTTCAGCTTGGACAAATTCCGGGAAGAGTTCATTACTAACCCGGACCCGGAAATGTCTGTCAGTTAAGAAGGCCTTAAGAAAGAATGGTAGGTTGCCTCGGAGGCCTAAGGAGTGGGCCTGGGCCAAGATATTATATCTCCAAGTTGTATCATAAGCCTTCTCAAGGTCGAAAAAGATAGCGATAACCGAATGATTATTAGCAAAGGTATTACGAATATACGTATCCAAGCGCAGCAAAGGGTCAATGGCAGAACGGCCCTTACGGAAGCCATACTGACTAGGGGAGAGACTATTGTGAGTCTCTAAATACCACAGCAAACGTCTATTAACTAGACGTTCCATCACCTTGCAAACTGCACTGGTAAGAGCGATGGGACGGTAGTGAGAGGGATCACGTCCCGTAGCACCTGGTTTTCGAAAAGGGAGAACAATAGCAGACTTCCACAGCTGGGGAAGAACTCCTTGCGACCATATGAGATTAAAGAGTCGTAAGAGGACAGTAAGAGCAGACTGATGTAAATGCTGTAGCATACGAATATGTATGCCGTCTGGCCCAGCTGCCGATGATCGGCAAGCAGAGAGTGTTGCCTTCAGTTCTTGAAGGGTAAAAGGCACATTATAGGATTCTTCTCTAAGAGAAGAAAAATCTAAGGGCTTTAACTCGCTGGCAGACTTAGAAGAAAGGAACGAGGGGCTTAGATGGAGCCCCTGAGAAATGCGGACGAGATGATTACCAATTTCAGTGGCAACGGCAAGAGGGTGTGCTATATCGACACCAGCAACCTGAAGAACAGGAGCCGGGTCGGGGGAGAATTTACCACTTAATTTCCGCACTTTCTTCCAGACTGCACTCATCGAGGAAGCCGAAGTGACAGTAGAAACGTAATCTCGCCAGCAAGTGCGTTTAGCAGTTTAGCATCACGTATGACACGGCGAGCAATAGCTCTCTTCTACTTGAAATCAAGGAGTCTCTCTGTGGTTCTGTTATACCGATACCTGCCCTATGCAGCGCGTTTCAAACGCACTGCCCGAGCACAAACAGGAGACCACCAAGGCACGCACTTCTGAGGATGCTTGCCCGAGGTTTGGGGAATAGAATGTGAAGCCTGTAAGGGGTTGGGAGCAGTAGGAGGATTGAATACTATGTTTGTTTGGTTCAGTCATTTATAATTGTTTTGTTATTGTCGTTGTTGTTATGGAGCGGCCTTAGAGAGTACATGGTTATAGTTACTCGGGGTTTTACTAACCTACAACCACTACAAAGCCGCTGTGAAGATGGAGGACGAAAAGAGATGTAAAACCTCATCAATAAAGGACGAGGTAGGAACCTCATGAAAGGCAGTAAGATGTGCGTAAAGGTCCCATTTCGCCCGGTCAAATTGCCAGCGTGGGCAATGAGGAGGTGGAGAAAACAGAGGGGACTTAAGGATGATTGGGAAATGATTGCTGTCATGTAAGTCCGGGAGGACAGACCAGGTGAAGTCAAGGACAGTTGATGAAGAGCAGATGGAAAGATCGATGCAGGAGAAAGAATGAGTTCAGGGATCAAAATGGGTAGGAGTATCCGTATTTAAAACATGGAGGGGAAGAGAAGCAAGAAATGCCTCCAACTGAATGCCACGGGAGTCACAGTGCGACCCTCCCCAGAGAAAGTGGTGTGCGTTAAAATCGCCAAGTAAGAGAAGGGGTGGCGGTAAGGAAGAAACCAGAAAATCAACATCTGGGATAGACAATGCCTGCGAAGGGGAGAGATATAAAGAACAGAGTGTATACCACTTATTCAAGTGGATACGGGCTGCGGTGTAATGTAAGGAAGAAGGGACATAGAGCTGACGGTATGGAACATCAGTGCATATAAGAAGAGCACTTTCGTTAAAGGTTCCATCGGAAAAAGGATCCGATGAATATAACAAATTATAGCCTGAAAAGGGCCTGATAACAGTAGATTGTAATTTGGGTTCTTGCAAACAGACCCCAATAGGGAAAAACTGGGAGAGCAACACCTGAAGCTCACCCCTGTTACCCCTGAGGCCTCGGATATTCCACTGCAAATAAGCCATGATTTATGGAGAGAAAGATAGAAGTGGAAGTGAGAGGAAGCTATGGACTAGGGTTAGAAAAGTCCACGTGTGGAGGCAGCGGAAGACCTGTAATCAGAGAGGGAGGAGGACGTTGTGAAGGAAGAGTGGGTTGAGACGAAGAAGAGAGATGAGGAACCTCAGATGGAGTAGTGTCCATCATCGGTCCAGAAATATATTCTGCAATAGCTTCCAGTGTTTCGGAAGTCAAAGATGCAGAATGTGGGACTACATTAGAAATGGAAGAAGAGTGAGCAACGATCGGGGAGTCTATAGACTGTACTAAAGTAGAGGGCGAGGAGATAGAAGAGGAAACTGTCGAAGGGGCTTGTGAGGGGACAGGGGATGAAGGTAGTGTATGAGGAGGAGGATGAACCTCCACACACATTACAGAACTAGACGGAGGTGAAGAACCTGGCAGTAGGGATTTTTTGCCAGGCTTATGAGAAGAATGGGGGCGCTGAGGTTTAGGTGAATGACGAGGACGTGTAGAATCAGAACTGTGCGAGTGAGTAGAGGAAGGAGTGTGGATAGTATGGGATGCCGAGGTAGGGACCTCAGAGCCAAGAACATCAAAAGGATTTGAGACAGGGGTGACTGAGGATGAGGCGACCACAGAGGAAGCCGTGGAAGTTGGGACCCCAGAAGCGGGGCGACATTTAGCAATGCGAGAATAGGAAATACGGGGAAGTCTCCCTTGAAGGCGTAGATGAGAGACGGCCATAGCATATGAGAAGCCTTCCGCCTCTTTGAGGCAACGGATTTCCCGCTCATTCAGGTAAACCTGACAACGGGGAGAATATGATGGATGTGCCTCATGACAGTTAAGGCAAGAGGGAGGTAAAGTACAAGAAGGACTGGCATGGTCGTCGGCACCACAGACTGGGCATTCGGCCATGGACCCACAATATTTCGCTGGATGACCAAAACGCCAGCAGTTTCTACACTGCTGTGGTGTAGGGGTCACCTTTCGAACTTGTAAATGTTGACCTGCAATGTAGACCGAAGGTGGGAGTTCATGGCAGTCAAACGTTAAACGAGCTATATTGCATGGAAAACGTCTTCGCTTATTGGCAGGGAGGGTAAAAGTGTCAACCTTAAGGATAGGGAGTTCTTGGAGTTCAAGTTGCTCTAAAATGTCTTCACCACATGTCTGGAAATTCCGTTGGACAATGGTGTGGGGTAAAATGACAGTACCACTACAAGAATTAAGAGAATGATGCTTGTCAATAGTGATAGGAATAGTATCTATGGTCGTAAGAAGGGAAAGATCGCGAGCTTGGCCAGCATTCTGGACCGTGATGATGCGAGTGCCGCTCTTGAGAGCGTGAAAAGAGATATCTTTGCCTACATGGCGTAGGAGAGCTTTACCAATACTATGATCGGAAAGATAGGTAGTTGGAGTAGTCGGTCTGAGAGTAAAAAACTTTGTCCATTGAGGAGTGTGAAACAAAGTATCTAAGGGTAGTGCGCGACGTGCTAGGCATTTCTGAGATGAACGAGAAGGTTAGTTTGATATCTTTATTATGCACCCCATACCCATCCTGTGGGCGGTAGTCAAAAGATTACAGAGGTACATAATGGGTCCAGGGACTGGACCTCAAAGTTTGATAGCTGAGCAAGTTACAAAGGTAATGAACTCAGATGGTCACAATCATGACAAGTTACAAAGGTATTTGCAGATTACAGAGGTATATATAGGGTCCAGAGACTGGGCCCCAAAGTTTTGATAGCTGAACAAGGTACAATGGTAATTAATTCACTAGTTACAAGGTAATGAATCATGTAAGTAAATTTACTTACGTCTGTACATGGTTGCACTCATGAACAAATTATAAAGCAATGAGCAATCTATTAGTCTACACCCAGCCACAACTGTAATGAGTTATTGGTGCAAATTTTAATTGTTGGGTCACACACACACACATATACATATACACATACACACGCATACATGTATATACATACACACATACACATACACACATGTACATACACACACACACACACACGTGTCAATGCTTTATTTACAGGAGCAAAGTCAGGGTATTTTTCCAGAATGGTCTGTAATATACCACTGTGGATAAAATACTTTGACATATCTTGAACATTTCTGAATGAGTAGTCTCTGAATTCATTAATTTTATCGCACTCCAGTACATAATGACGCAGGGTGTGACAATAATCCAACTGGCAAAGTTTACATCTTGTTTGGTCTACATCTGGTGGTGGTGATTTAACCTGCCAAAGATACTTGTAACCCAGCCGGAGGCGGGCGGTAGTGACATCCAAGAGTCTGCTTATTTTGTTGGATGCACCATAGACATGTGGCTCCTCCTGCATGATAGAATGATGATAGATGGACTGACTGGTGTCAAACTCCCTGAGTCTTAAGTCAATAAAATTCAGTTGAAGTTCTTTTCGTATTATTGTTCTTAAACTGCTAACTGACAAGCCAAGATTGTAATCTATCCCCTCTTTGAAAGCATAAAACTTAGCCAATTTATCAGTTCTATCATGCATCTGAAGACCAATGTGAGATGGAATCCACAGCATGTGCACTCTGACTCTACTATCCAGAATCCTACCATACCTGTGCCTGGCTTCTGACACGAGCATGCTACAAGTTATACTTGATGAGTTGAGAGCATTTATGGATGACAGAGAATCAGTTACAATTAGAGAGTTAACCTTAGATGCACGAACGAGAAGGAAGAGTCGAATCGTCATGTAAGGGTCGTGGTCGTTTGGGTGTGGGACCGGGGGTGGTCCGATGGGAGACGGGCGAGCGATTCGAAAATTGCCGCACCGTCGAGGGAGAAGCCGGAATCAAGGTCAGAGAAGAGCGAAGGTCAGATATGTCGAAAGGGCCGGTCGGAACCCCGGTACCTGAAGCAGGTGACGAGCCGGCACCAGCAAGAGGTACAGGGGTATTAGAGTTGTCCGAAGAGTTGTCCGGTAATGAGGTAGGGTCAGAACTAGGTGCGGTATCAAGAAGGGGCCCGGGGGTATTGGGTTCATGGATTGGGTCAGCCATGGTTAGGTTTTTCTTTCTTTTTATTTTTAAGAAAAAAAAAAGAAAGAAGAAAATAAAATAAAAATAAAAAAAAGAATAAATAAAGGGGGAAACGTGGAGGAATAGCTCCTAGGAGGAATGGAAGGGGCGTAAATCCCCCTCTGCGCCCAAGAGGACCTCAACACCGCAAGTAGTGCAGATGCTGCATGGAACCCGTGCCATACCCTACCCTTCATGCCAGTAAACCAGCAATCTGGGATAGCAACCTCACATCCACCGAGCCACCTCGGCGGACAAAAGAGAGGGCGGCCGGATATCCGCCACAAAGCATACCACCTTCGGCCACCACCACCGCCTCTCTCTTTCTAGTTTGCATCTTCTCCTCCTTTTCCTTAAGGGAATTTGCCTTGAGCAAACCTCAAGTACCACAGAGTTAATTTGTTCTAGACATAGGTTGGGATCCGTGATGCTTAGGCAATCTTCCCAGTTTATATCATTTAGGACTTGGTTTACTTGGTCCCACCTTATGTTTTTGTTATTGAAGTTGAATTTGGAGAAAGCTCCCTCACGGCTGATCACATTTTGTTGATCTGGGGCTCCCCGCATGCATGTCTGGACCTCTATTATGTTGTGATCTGAGTATATTGTTTTTGATATGATGACATTTCGTATCAGATCATCATTGTTGGTGAAGATGAGGTCCAGCGTATTCTCTAATCTTGTGGGCTCTACTATTTGCTGGTTTAAGGTGAACTTGGTGCAGAGATTTAAAAGTTCATACATGTATGAATTTTCATCTGAGCTGCCTCCTGGTGTTATCTCTGCTACCACATTGTTTGCAATGTTCCTCCATTTTAGGTGCCTGAGGTTGAAATCCCCCAGTAGCAAGATGTTGGGGGCAGGAGCTGGAAGATTTTCCAGACAGTGGTCAATTTTCAGAAGCTGTTCCTGGAATTGTTGGGACGTTGCATCCGGGGCTTGTAGACAACCACGATGACCACGATGACCTTGTCGTAGTTTCCCTAGTTTTGAAGGTTCTCATTATCCATCCTATCATTTTTCTAGCAGATGCAGTAGATACATTGTTGTGGTCTTTGAAGGCGAGATGCTCTGACATTATCACTCCCAGGTCCTTCACATTACTTTTTCGCTTTATTGTATGGTTAGAATTTGTTGTATACTCTGATACAGTTTTAATTTCCTCAAGTTTTCCATATTAGATTACAGTGATACCTCGAGTTATAAGCTTAATTCGTTCCAGACGGCTATTCAAGTGCCGATATCGAAGGAATTTTTTCCCATAAGAAATAATGAAAATTAGATTAATCCATTTCAGACCCCCAAAAATGCACTTAAAAAAGCACCTACAAAAATACACTTACATAATTGTTCAAGTTGGGAGCTGCTCATAAGTAGAGGTACCACTGTAGTTGAAATTTCTCTTCATTGACCTTCATATTGTTTTGAGTGGTCCATTTGAAGATTTGGTTGATATCCGTTTGGAGTCTTGCAGTGTCTTTGATGGAGGACACTGTCATGGCAATTTGGGTGTCATCCACAAAGGAAGACACAGAGCTATGGCTTACATCTCTATGTCAGATATGAGGATGAGGAATAGAATGGGAGCGAGTACTGTGCCTTGTGGAACAGAGCTTTTAACCATAGCTGCCTCGTACTTTACACTGTTTACTATTACTCTTTGTGTTCTGTTTGTCATAAAGTTATATATCCATCTACCAACTTTTCCTCTTATTCCTTTATCACACAATTTGTGCGCTATTATACTTGTCGAAGGCTTTTGCAAAGTCTGTGTATACTACATCTGCATTTTGTTTATCCTCTATAGAAGGGCTACTCAACTACTACGAGCAAAAGTCCACTTGGACAAGTACCAATGTATGCAAAGGTCTGGATACATTTTTTACTCGCAATCATGAAAAGCAACAAACCCAAGTATAGATCAGTGTACTCATCATTTTCTATAAACTTCATTTTCAGTCCTCGTCTTATAAAAATTTACAAAATGTGAAAATAAATAGTAGGAAAAAAAATAATTTTTACATTATATCAAACAAGTTTTGGAATTTTTTTTTAATCAAATTGGTTTAAATGGAGTTTTCAAACTGAAAAATTAATACATACAGTAGACCCCTGAGTTTCGTGAATTTCACCTTTCGGCAACTTTTTTTGTCAAAATATAGCCTCGTCTTTTGTGATTTGCTTGGTGATTCACCGGTTATATAGGAAGTCCGAAGTGGCCTCCACCGTTGCCACACAAAAGGCACCCCACACATCATTCAGAGGCAGTCTGGCATTGTTTATCAGTGAGTGACCATCTCCCCAGCGTTCATAAGATACATTTCATATCAGTGGAACCCGGTTAACGAACACCCCGGAAATCGTGTAATTATGTAAGTATAATAATGTAAGTGCTTGTGGAAGTGTATTTTTGGGGGTCTGAAATAGACTAACCTAAATGACATTTTTTCTTAAGGAAGTAAATTCGTTCGGTAATGGCACTTGAGCAGGCTTCTTCAATGATTTTTTTTCGTTAACCGGGGTTCCACTGTATTCCATTCTTTTTTGTGCTTGCAACTATGTACTAAATAAGCCACCATGGGCCCAAAGAAAGCTTCTAGTGCCAGCCCTTTGGTAAAAAAGGTGAGAAACACGATAGAATTTAAGAAATAAATCATTGCAAAATATGAAAGTGGTGTGGGTGTGGATGATCTTGCAAGGATGTACGGCAAACCCCATTCAACCATCACTTCCATTGTGGTGAAAAAAAAGGAAATCAAGGAAGCTGTTGTTGCGAAAAGGGGTAGATATGCTCACAAAAAAAGAGATTGAAAATACTCGAAGATGTTGAGAATTTGTTGTTGGTGTGGATCACCGAGAAACAGTTAACGGTATGTAGCGTTGTGCAGTCGATAATGAGTGCTGATGTTAGTGAATTTAAGGCCAGCAAAGGCTGGTTTGAGAGATTTAAGAAGCGTAGTGGCATACACAGTGTTGTAAGGCATGGTGAGACTGCAAGTTCTGACAAATGTGCGGCTGAAAATTTGTGCACACTGAGTGTGCGCAGTATGAAAAACGGGATGCCTGGATACCGTATGGTAGCACAGTTACTGTACATTCAAGTCTATCTTGGGTCAACATCATGGAACATCTTTGTGATTCACTCACGCCTCGTCGTATTAATACTATTCGAGGAAAGTGATATAGAATGTGAGTTTAGTGGATATGACACCGATGTGGCCACTAATAATCAAGGAATTAGTGAAAATATCGACGATAACCCAGACAATAACACCAGACTCTGTGCCAGACCGAATCATCCCTAACTGTCACTACCTGGTACCAATACCACCTACCCCAAAGAAGAAGCATTCCCAGAAAAAGTGTGTTGTGTACTACCACCACAAAAGACCCCAACAGCGGAAGGACACACGATTCATGTCACCAGTGGGGTGGCACCTGTATGAATCCGTGTTTCATGGAGTATCATACAATCGTGGAATTCTAGAAACATAAGTGGGACATGTAAATACTTGTATAGTAGTAGATAATAGAATTGATTCAGCCAGGTGTGCAAAATCACCTATCAGTGTGTACATGTGTGTTTGTGACAGTATGATAATAATTTCGGATATAATATTGGTGCATAAACAACAATTGGCATTGAAATCAAAATATTTACTTTAAAACATAATTATCATATCATAAAAACCAAGAAAATTAAAAAAAAAACAAAAAAAAAAACAGTAAATATGTAGAATTTCTGCAAGCGGCAGGAGCTCCATGTTGCCGTCAGGTGATCGCCAAGTGCCAACTGATGCCCTCCATATGGTGCCCCATGGCCTGGTCACTAAAGCTCTCGCCTGTATATCACAGAGTCACTGATATGCTCGGAACTACTAAATGCCTCAAATGATGTAGTTGAAGTTTTAGCAGTAAAGATCGAGAACCAAAATCTGGTCATTGTGGTTGTATAAAAGCCTCCAAATGCAACGTCTCAACAATTCCAGGAACAGCTTCTGAAAATTGACCACTGTCTAGAAAATCTTCCAGCTCCTACCCCCAACATCTGCTCCTGGGTTTCAACCAAGGCACCAAAATGGAGGAACATAGCAAATAATGTTGTAGCAGAGATAACACCAGGAGGCAGCTCAGATGAAAACTGCACACACATGAGGTTTTAAATCTTTGCACCAAATTCACCTTAACCCTTTACCGGCACCCTAGGAAAATGCGAATTTGAATGTATTTCCTATGAGGATAGAGTATCTCAATGTATGGGAAATGAGCCCATATAAATGGAATTTTAAAGTAACTTTCGTTCAATTGCCAATATTCGAGACCGAGTGTACTCGGTCCTGCCCGGTAAAAGGGTGTCAAAGTCTGAATGTTGCAAATTTGCAATTGTTAATAAACACCAAATAAGTATTTTTCTATTTTATTATACAAATAAACAATATCAAAACATAAATGGAA